>JAVJIF010010775.1:0-132591 GCA_038442645.1 Agave tequilana
TGAACTAACTACTAAGACTTCGTTGGTTGTGTACGGTATTTGTACCAAGACACGATGCACATTTTTAACTGTAATGACAATTTCAAAAAATAAAATCTTCGGTGAATTTGTTGCGGTCAAGGCAGGGGAGTTAGCCATTGGCATATCACAGTGATGTGATTTTTAGTCTCGTGAATAAACTACTATGACGGAGATCGTCTACCTACGCCTCGTTTTATGCATGGGTTGGTGAAAGTTTGAACACTAAACTTGTTTTCTTATCACAGCTCGACGACGGGGGTTTGGGCCAATTTCAAACAGCAAAGATTAATCACGTGGAGGATGCTTTTGGACTTTTTCATGATGAAATGGCAATGAGTTAGGGGTGAGCATCGGTCGATTCGGTTCGATTTTTGCTAATTTTTACAAAACTGAACCGAACCGATTAGACTTAACAATCGAACCGAACCGAACCGACTCAGTTCGGTTCGGTTTTTTTCGGTTTTTTCGGTTAGGCCAATAGTTTTCCATCATTTCTTACATTTTTTAATCACCATTATATTATCATCATTTAATATTCTAATCTCAAATATTCAATACCCAAATTAGAAATAAGAAAAAGACCCTAACCTTAATGTGAATTAAAAATTTCATATTCTAAAACTTTTACGCTATATTTAGGCTCTTATATCAAAACTCACGTAATTATTACTAACTTTTAATGGAAAGAATGAAAAAAAAAGAACTATATTAATATAAATATTATCTTTAATTGTGATGGTGTACTTAACATAACTTTCACATATTCAACATAAAAAAATGGTATTGTTAGAAGTAGTGAGATAAGTTTTCACCAGTTTTTTTTATGAACTATATGATTCACTAAATTGAATTTGGGTGGGGTGATATATAGGATAAGAGATTCGGTTCGGTTCGGTCGAGTTCGGTTTTTGAAACACAAAACCGAAACCGAACCGAACTAGAGCGGTTCGGTTCGGTTCGGTTCGGGTTCGGGTTTCGGTTTTTGATCTGTTATTTCGGTTATAATCGAACTCTGCTCACCCCTACAATGAGTCTCTTCTGGCGCCGGATGTTCAACCGGTTGTCTTGAGTCGGTGAGAGCACAACATTTTTTGCAATCATCGGCGAACATCATCTCATGGACGTTTTTTCTCTTCCTGACGTGACCTTAGTCAAACTTGAGTTTGCTCTCCGGAAATCACTCGGAAATTATGAGGAAATCCCGTCAACAATCAAGTTAATTAAATATATATATATATATATATATATATATATATATATATATATATATATATATATATATATATATATATATAATAATAATAATAATGAGTGTCTTTTGTGACCTGTCTAAATTCATGGTATAATGCATTTACAACTGTAAACTTTTGCAAAATGTCAAGGGACAATAATTGCTGAGTCGAGATAAGTAGCAGAGACAAAAGAGATTGGTCAGCACAAGAATCTGCCTAATTTGTATATTGCCATCAATCTCTGGAGTCTCTCTCCCTCTCAAAATCGGATAGTATTTTTTTTCTCTCAGAGGACAAGGAATGAAGAAGAGCATGTGGGCATCTCAACTTCATCTCAGTCTGCGTTTTGCTCTCATCTGCTTCTTCAGCGCTGTGTCAGCTGTCAACATCACTCGGCTGCCGGAGACTGAGAGTAAGAGATTTTTATAGACATTGAAGCATACGTGGGTTAATTTTTTATTGAAGCATTACATTGATCATAAGCGATTTCTCTTTCTGTGTAAGTTACATCAAATTAGCAGAGTTGATTACGACAGATGAAGGTGTCAACAACCCTTTCACAGCTGCCTTTTCCTCCTATTCATTTTCTTCACTAAAGAAAATTGTCTTCACTGATTCCATTGTTTTCTTTTTCTAAGAATAAATTGTAGTCTTATGCAATCGGGTTTGAATTCCATGTCACTGCCGACTCCAAAATTCTTTTTCTAAATTTCTTTATAAACTGAACCTAAAATAACAGCCGAAAAATAAAAAAAAATTCCACGTTGGCGGGCGATTATGCCGCCTGCCTGCGTCGAGTTTACGAGGTAAAAAAGAAGTCGGGTTTTTGGAATTACTTTCAGGGAGGTGTTTTTTTCGAAATGAAATCCAAAAAAGGATTTTTAGGGAAAAAAATGCCCTAGGTTTTATCATTGTGTTATGGTGGTTCTTACTTCTAAACATAAGTTATATAAGATTATCAAGTCACGTTTAATTATATTTCGTGTTGCTGGAAAACTAGAGGGAAAAAAAGAAAACAAGAAAATCTAATCAGTTTCTGCTTTTGAAGAAAAAATAGAAAATAATATACTTAGACAGAAATGTTAGATTTGAATAATTCAAAACCCGAATGCGAGCATCTTGCCAACCGGAACAAGGCAATAGTGGCACTTGATATGCTACGATATCAATTGTTACTTCTAGGATCGACATTTTTGAAACTTGGCAATATGATCAGTACTTGCTAAAGAAAATTGTTGTAAAACAAACTAGTAACACCTAGACAAAAGAGCAATAAGAAAGAACACGTGGATTTAATGTGGTTTGGCCCAAACTTGACCTACGTCCATGGGGAGAGAACTTGAGAGAGTTTTATTAATAACTTGGTACAAAGAGATCTTACCTTCCTCTTGATGCAATAAGAGTATTTACCTTTTAGTTGAATCTAGCCTTAAATTACAAGAATTTTACCTTCTTTCTATGCACCTTCAACTTGCTTCTCTCTTTCTCGGCTTCCTCTGGTCTCCTTTGTTTGAGAATTCAGAATTTCTCTGTTGTTTGAGACAATTACAATGCTTGGTTACAACCTTAATTTATAGGATTTTACAATACGACTCTTATTTTAACTATGAGATAATATTGGCCTTTGAATGGTTGAAGAATCTTGATCAATCCTATGGGGAGTTGATCTCCTTGATCTAAAAGAATTCTAGACCCTTTGATCTTTAGAAATAAACCTTCATTGAATAGAAATTTAATCTAATTCGTATCCTTCCAAAATAAGAAAATATGCGCTTGAAAAGAAAACTGATTCTGCTTCAAAAACGCCGCGTAAAGTCAACTGGTCCTTAAGGCTAATCGACTAATGCCTCTAATTAGTCGACTAATAATTTTAGTTAGTCGACTATTGTAAAACTGTTTCCTCTCTGTATCCTACCAGTCGACTATATATAGTCGACTAATATTGTGTATTTGTCGATTAATCAACTAGCTAGTCGACTACTCTGCACAAAACTTGGATCTGTTTCTTTCTGCTTAAAGCCATCGTCTTCTCCAACTTATTTGGATCTTTTTGGACCATCATCTCCTCTTAAAAAAAAGACAAAATCCTAACAATCTCCAACTTGACTTGCTTTTCAAGCCTTTAGTAAAACAAATTGAGATTTCGGATTAATACCTTAATTCTTTCCTTGATTGTAACCGTGCCGTGAAGCTTTTAACTCTTGCCCCTCTCTCCGGGGCCTTTGGCTGATTTACCGCCATACCTTGGACCATCTTTGGCCTTGCCAGAACGCACCATTTCTCCTTCCTGCAACATTTTGACCCGGTTCACATCCCGTTGCAGTCTTTCTTGGAGCTTCACCTCGCGATAAATTTTTTTTCAAGCTTATCCTTAAAACTCCACCTCGAACTGAGTTTTCTTCTTTCATCTTTTATAACCCTCCACATTTCTCTCCTTCCAGGATTACCCTGTCTTCTTGGCTAACTGTGACGACGCCTTATTGCACTTGGACCCGGCATCCTTCTTCGTCGAGCACTCTTATAGATGTTAGATTGTAGCGTGCCTCCGGGACATACCGGACCGCCTCCAGAGCACGCACTGTCCCATCTCTTTCTGTAACCTTGACTGTCCCAATGCCAATGACCTCGCAAGCCTAGCTATCCACCATCTTGACGGTTCCTTCCTTTTTTACAACCAAGGAGTTGAACAGCTCTTTTGGGAGCATACATGAACCATACTACCTGAATCAAATATCCAGCCTTTACCTTGAGAAATGTTATTTTCGTGGGAAGCCATTAATACTTCGGTGTCCTCTACACCGCTTAATGCTACGTCTGTCTCCGCAGCTTACCTTTTCTTCAACCACTTTTGCCGATGCTTGCAGTCATTTTTTCCAATGACCTTTCCTGTGACAAAAGTGACATGCCTTTCCGGATCTTTCTTTTCTTCTCCTCTTCCTTTCCTTACCATGACCACCAAACCCGATCCTATCTGCTAATCTTGATTTAGTCTTTTCTTAATCTCATTAGATAAGAGAGTTGACGTGATCTCCTTCAAAATGAGAGTTTCCTTACCGTAGAGCATAGTGGTAACAATGTGAACATATGATTCCGGAAGCGAACTGGGAAGTATCAACGCCTTGTCATCCTCATCGATTTTGACATCAACAGCTAGAAGCTCGCTGATGACCTTATTGAAGAAGTTTAGATGCTCCAACATCGCTGTCCCTTCGTTCATATGTAGCCCATATAATTATTTCTTGAGATACAGCTTGTTGGAGAGATTTTTCGTCATATACAACGTTTAGCCTTGACCACAATCATGTAGTCGTTTCTTCATCCATCACGTTGTACATCACCTCGTCTGCGAGATATAGTTGGATTGTACTTGCCGCCTTTAAATCCATCTCCTCCCAATCCTCGTTTGACGTACTTATTGGTTTTGCTGACTTACCCTGAAAGGTTTTGTGAAGTCCCTATTGCACCAGCAACGCCTTCACCCTCTTTTTTCATAAGCTGAAGTTTTCTTTACCATTGAACTTCTCGATCTCAAATTTTGTCGTAGAAGTTCCTATCTTAGACATATCATCCTTCATCAACCTTTAGCTCTGATACCAATTGTTGTGAAAATTGATATACTCTGATACTAATTGTTACTCTCAGGATTGACGTTTGCAGAACTTAGCAATATGATCAATATTTACAAAAAAACTGTTGTAAAACAAACTAGCAATACTTAGACAAAAGAGCAATAAGAAAGAACACAAGAATTTAACATGGTTCAGCCAAACTTGACCTACGTCCACGAGGAGAGAACTTAAAAGAACTTTATTAATAACTTAGTACAAAAAAAATCTAATCTTCCTCTTGATACAACAAGTACCTTCTACTTAAATTCAGCCCTAAATTACAAGAGTTACCTTCTCTCTATGCACCTTTAACTTGCTCCTCTCTTTTTTGGCTTTCTTTGGTCTCTTTTGCTTGAGAATTCAGAATTTCTCTGTTCTTTGAGACAATTACAATGCTTGGTTACAACCTTAATTTATAGAATTTTACAATACAACTCCTATTTAAACTATGAGAAGATCTTGACTTTTGAATGGTTGAAGAATCTTGATCAATTCTATTGAGAGTTAATCTCCTTAATCTAGAAGGATTCTAGATGCTTTAATCTTTAGAAACAAACCTTCATTGAATAGGAATTTAATCCAGTTTATATCTCACCAGAATAAGAAAACTTGCACCTAAAAAGGAAGCTGATTCTGCTTCAGAAACGCCCATAGTCGATTAGTCCTTAAGATTAGTCGACTAATGCCTTGAATTAATCAACTAATAACTTTAGTTAGTCGACTACTGTAAAATTGTTTCCTCTCTGTATCCTGCCAATCGACTATATATAATCGACTAATATTGTGTATTAGTCGACTAATCAACAGACTAGTCGACTACTCTGCACCAAACTTGGATATGTTTTTTCTGTTTTAAGCCATCGTCTTCTCCAACTTATTTGGATCTTCTTGGACCATCTCTCCTCTTGAAATTAAGGCAAAATTCTAACACTTGCAAGGATAATATTTTTCTTTTTTCCCTTCCTTTTTTTAAAGGATAATGGGTTTTAGATCCTCCTCAAAATAAATTCTAGGTATATTAATGGGTTTGTACTGTAAGAGTAGGATCCGACCCATTGGCACTATGCCTTGTCCCCAACCCTGAATTGGAGCCATTTATATTTTCACTCTTGCTTTGATTAATCCACATCTCTGGATTTGTATTATATTTGTTATAAACTAGTCTACGGACTAATATACTATAATCAAAAATTTTAAGTCGAGAATAGATCTTATTTATCTTTCCTTTCTTTCTCACTTACTTGAAAAAATAAAGAGATACACTAGCTTTTTATAGGCTTAAAAAAAAAACTTACAAGAATATCATCCATCTACTTTAATGTCATAAACAAATGATAATAATACATATATGACTTTTTAATTTCTCCAATTTATGGTGACTTTTTATTTTTTCAAATTGATGATGACTCTTCATTTTTTCTAATTGATGATGATGACTCTTCATTTCTTTCAATTGATGATGACTCTATGTTTCTCCTAATTGATGGTGATGGCTTTCATTTTTTTTCACTTTATGGTGTCTCTTCTGCTTCCAATATTAATGTCATAGAAGATATTTTTATTTGATATTCCAACACGCCCCCTCAAATCAAAATGTTTTCATACCGAGCATTTCTTTTAGCTTTCTGAAAAGTTCAATTGACTATGACTTGGTGAAAATATCTGCTACTTGCTCCATGGTATGACAATACTTCAGCTCCACGGTTTTCTTCTTTACATGGTCTCTGAGAAAATGAAATCGTGTTATGTGTTTGTTCCTCCCATGATGTACTGAGTTCTTTAAAAGTTGGATGGTTGATTTGTTGTCTACAAATATTACAATCGCTTCTTCTTGTGGATGATCCAACTCTTTTAAAATGTTCCGCAACCAAATAGCTTTACATACAGTAGATGAAGCTGCCCCATACTCTGCTTCACATGAAGATAAGGTCACACCTCCTTACTTCTTTGAGGTCCATGAAAATGCAGTTGACTCAAGATAGAAGATATAGACAGTGGTGCTTCTTCTCTCATCTTGGTCACCTTCCCGGTCACTATCTGAATAGCCGACTAACTCTGTAGTTTCACCATAAACATAAAATAGATCAAGGTTGAGTGTGCCTTAGATAAACCTTAGAATTTTCTTTGTAGCTAGACAATGAGACTCCTTCGATGTCTCCATATAGCGACTCACAAGTCTGACTCCATAAACAATATCGGGCCTTGTGATCGTCAAGTACCTCAGGCTACCAACTAGACTTTTGAAAAGAGTCGAGTCTACAAAATCTCCATTTCCTTTTCTTGATAGCTTCATTCCTGTGGCTATTGGGGTGTTCACTAGGTTGCAGTTACTCATCTTAAATTTTTCCAAGATCTTCTTCATGTACTTCTTTTGAGATATAAATATCACATCTTGTTGCTGCTTCACTTCGATGCCAAGAAAATAGGACATAAATCCATTGTCCATCATCTCAAATTTATTAAATATCGCCTCTTAGTGCTACTTTCTGTGATAACAAGTCATCAACATAAAAATAAATTATTAGAAATTCGCCTTGATGGTTTCTCTTCATGTAGATGGCATGTTCATAAAGATATTTGGCGAAGCCGTTTTGATGAAGATAACCATCAATTCGGGCATTCCACGCCCATGATGCCTGCTTTAAGCTGTACAAGGATTTTTTTAGGCGATATACTTTGTCTTCTTGCCTTTCTACCAGAAAACTTTCTGGCTGTTGTACATACACCTCTTCTTTAAGAATACCATTGAGAAATTCTGACTTGACATCTAGATGATATATCTTTCACCTGTGATGAGCTGCAAGTGAAATTAATAGTCTCACCGTATCCAATCGAGCAACTAGTGCAAAGACTTCTTCATAGTCGATGCCGTATTTTTGTTTATAGCCTTTCGCTACAAGCCTCGCCTTTACCAATTAACTTCACTATCTGATGTGCGTTTGATCTTGTATACCCATTTGACACCATTGCCTTGTAATTTTGTGGAAGTATTGTCAACTCCCATGTGTCGTTCTTCTGGATGGCATGCATCTCTTGCTGATCGCCAACAGTCTTCTTCCTTAGCCTCTTGGAAAGTAAGAGGCTCGTGATCAGCATATAAGCAGAATAGATTAGTCTCTCTATCTTCTTCTATCTGCTCATAGATCTCTTTGAGGCTTCTCATTTTAATGGGATCTCGTTGCGCGGAGGATTCACTACTACTACCTTCCCCAGAAGATGGAGAATCTCTTGCAAGAGATAGTGTAGCATGTTGAGGAGATGGTGGTGTAACCTCCTGTGGGGGCTCATCAGGTTCATTCACCACGGGTTACTCTTTGACAGTCTCTTCATTGCTCCAACTCCATGCTTCAGCTTCATTGAAGACAACGTCTCTACTAACCACTAGTTTCTTAATTAGTGTATTATAGAGCTTGTATGCCTTTGACTCCTCGCTATATCTGATGAAAATGCATTTTTCACCATAATTGTCAAGCTTCTTCCTTTTGACTTCAGGTGCTTGAGCATATGAAACACACCCAAAAATTCATAAGTGTGCGATATTAGGCGTGTAATCGCTCTATGCCGCTTGAGGAGTCTTGCTCTTCACTTGCTCGTCGGGCACCGGTTGAGAAAGTAAGTTGAATACACCACAGCTTCCGCCCAAAACTGTTTTGGCAGCCCCTTTTCTTTAAGCATGGTTCTTGTCATATCAAGAATGGTGTGGTTCTTTCTTTCTACGATGCCATTTTATTGTGGTGTGTAGGCAATAGTAAACTGCCTCTCTATGTCTTGCTCCTTGCAATATTCTTGAAACAGATTTGAGATGTATTCACCACCTCGATCAGATCGGAGAGTTATTAGCTTGTGGCCACTCTCTGCTTCAATAAGGGCTTTAAAATTCTTGAAGGTAGTAAAGGCAGCAGATTTTCTTTTAAGAATGTATACCAACAACTTTTTACTGAAATCATCAATGAAGGTAATAAAATATCTATTACCTCCTAAAGAGACGGGATCCAGTGATCCGCAGATGTCAGTATAAATAAGTTGCAATGGTGCCTCCGCTCTCCATGGCTTTCCACTGGGAAAAGAAAATCGTGATTGCTTGCTAATTATGCAAACTTCACAATTATGACTTGGTGGATCGACTGTTGGTAAACCTCATACCATACCGGCTGTAGATAGTAGCTTCAGGCCGTTGAAGTTTAGATGATCGAAGCGAAGATGCCACCTGTCACGCCCCGCTTCCCAAAATACGTGGAAACGGAGTCGCGACGAAGGTCGGCGACGTATATACGCGAGGAAAATACCCCATCATACACGTTAAGCTTAAAGTAAGCTGAACAAGTTATAAAATCTACTATGATATATCAATATCACTACAATATGATATATAAATATAAACACAATGATAACAGATGAATATAAGAAAGAAATAACAATAATATGTGAAACAGATGGTATCAGAAAATAACATGAATAAAATAGCAAGAATACCTATAATCAAGAAAAGAGAGACTCCAGCTTCTCGTAACGCGTACGAGCTCAATAAAACCTGAGCAATATAAGAAAATGTCCAATACTCTGGACGTGCGAATTCAGGGTCGTCAGAAGCGACCTAATGAGTGTGTGTGTAAAGAGAAAGGTGGTCGTACACAAAAAAAACAATGTAAGTAATAACATGATAATCTGAAAATAAAAAGTAACAACATAATCAATATCAATAGAAAACTATGAACGATATATAACTGATAATATGACAACAGGGAACAACTAATGTCAAAATATATAACCTAGCATATGTCACTAGTTTGATGTACAATCCTATATCTATCATAGTTTATACATGTATATACAGTCGGGTGATCACAGTTAGTCACAATACATTAACAGTTTATCATTATTAATTATGTCAGCGAACACCAATTGCCACATGTAATAGACGCATCCCATACTACGCCCATTACACATGCCAATTGAGGTCCTTGGTTATTGAAACTGATCAGTTGGAGACATTGTCTGTATTTTAGGTCGGTCTCGTGCATACCCGGGACCACGGCCTAGACTCCTGGCGCTGAACCAGGACCTACCGCAAGGTAGTCAGGAACATGTATAACAGGAACAGGCACATGTATAACAGGAACATGAAATAGGACGGGGTGCTAGTCACCCCCACGGGAACCCTGCAGTGGAACCCTCTTTCGGCTGCGCAACCTAAATCCTAGGTCCACCCAAAATACAGACGTTGTCTCCTCCATCAATCTCCCCAATCCCAGTTTAAGTTATTTAATTTAGTTGTCAAGATTATTAATGTATATGTTACCTAAATTTACTGGGATAGCTCGGTAATGATAACAGTAACAACATCATAAGTAAATCGTGATACATTATAACAGGATATATATGTCGGTGAACATGATAAACAGGACGAGGTTGTTACCGTCTAATAATATTTTTCACAGTAGTTAGATAACATGAACATGATGGTCACAAATGTCATTCAGGTGAGTCTTATTGATAAAGTCCTAACCGATATCATATAGTGATCTTGAAGGTTCATTATCAAGAACAATGTACTTAATTGCATACAGGAATACATAATATACTACGAATAATGCATGTAGGTAATTCATGAAATTATAAAATTTCTAAATACTAGAACATTAGCTTAACTAACATAATTAGATAATTAGATTAAATCCTTCATCATAAGAATTCTTGTTAACTGAAGGAGGAAAAAGCACTAACAAAATAGAATTTTAGAAGGAAGAGAAAACACTCATTAACTAAAATTAAATAAAGAAGTGAAACACTCACAAAATAGAATTATAGAAGGAAAATAAAACACTCACAAATAAAATTATTTAAAATTACACAAGAAAAGAAACACTCACAAAATAAAATTACACAGAGAAAAGAAACACTCACCTGAACTCAATCCTGAGTCCAAAGCATTAAAATCATAAGGCCCCGATAAATCTACATAGTTCATTCAATAGGAGTTGTTAGATTTTTAAAAAGGATATTTTAAGGAGTTATAATGGGTTTTAATCTTAATTAATTAGTTTGGGGTTAGAATATGATACTCTAGGTCTACTAAATCTAGTAGATTTAATTTTAAACTAATTTCTAATTTTTGTTAGATTTTTAATAGGCTTTAAACTATTAAAATATTTAACGGGTCTAAATTTAACATTAAGGAATAATGGTTTTGTTAAAGTGGGTGATTTGATTTAATTTCATATTGGTATTTATCTAAAATTTTTATCTTAGAAAGTAGAAGTGTTGTAGAATATTATTTATATTTTTCTTTATTTTATTTTTTGATATTTTTAACTATTTTATTTCAATATGCAAATTACCTCTCTTTATCTCTTTCTTTCTTCTTTTTTTTTTTTTACACAACAGCCTAGGCTCTCAGGCCCAGTCCAGGTCCAGGCTGGACCAGGCCCGCCCAGGCCAGGCTGGGTCTGGTCCGGCCTGTTAAAAAAAGGATTTTTTTATTAAACAGGCCCAAGGGCCTTGTGCGGCCCAGCCGGCCTGGCTCGGGCCAGGCCGGGACCAGGCCAGGCCCAGTTCGGTCTGGCCTGGCGCTGCACAGACCACCAAGGTCTGTGCAGCGGCGGTTTTTTTGAATTTCTTTGTTAAAAATAATTTGAAATATATATATATATATTAAAATTATAAATTGGTAGATCTTCACTTATATTTTAGCTGGATTTTAGATTGGATTTTTGATGTATACAAAAATTCGTAGATAGCCCTAGTATTGACATGGTATTGAATAAATTATTGGTATTATATTAATTAAGAAAAATTAATTGTCTTACTAGGATTTAATTTGTTCAGATCAGGGATTTGTAGAGTATTAAAATAATGATTATATAAAAATTATATTAGGTAATTTCTAGGAACCATTAAATATATTACAATGAGTTTTATCATATGGGTATAGATAAGTTGAATAACAAATTATTAAGATTAATAATTTATTTATTTGGTTCTAATTTAATTTATAATTATTTTTTTAAAGAAAGACTGAAATTAAATTCACAAGTTAGATAGATCTACTTACTTGAGTTGTATTTGCTCCTCAATCCCTGTACCTCGAAGCCCGATGAGTAGAAGGGAAAGATGAAATCTTGCGGAGAAGGGAAAGATGAAAGTGGGGAGAGTGGATTTAGAGTTTTCTCTTGAGGTAGAAGATAAAGAAAGGGTTCGAGTCTTTATATAGTTTATTAGATAATTTAGAAACATGAATTCCAGTTAGGTTTAGATTGCTTAATTTAGTAGTTAGGATTAGAATTGAAGATTGCTAAAAATTTCTAGGAGATTCGGTTTAGATATGATTTTTGATAAGATTTAAATTAGGATTAGTTAAGATTAATGAAAAAGATTTGATAAGATAGGATTTTGATTAGGATTAGGATTAGGTTTTGGGTTAATGGATAAAGATCTCAATGGTATTGGGTTATAGGTTATATTTGAGCTTTAGTTAAAAGAAATAAGTAATATGAAGAATAAGAAAATAATGAGTGGGCTTGCGCGCTTATGGGCTTAAAGAAAAATAGAAAAAGATGAAAATAAGGAAGTGTGCTTGGCTCATGTGGGCTTAGCATAAAAGAAAAATAAAATAAAATGAAAAGGAGAATGGGCTAAGCTTATTGGGCTTAGATGAAAATAATAATACTGCTAATAGTGATTAACAATATCATAATAATAATTAACAATAATAATTACAATAATAATAACAACAATAGTAATAATAATAAATTAGTAACATTAAAAATCTTATCTAATAATACTTGGTAAAAATATTACCATTAATACTAATGACTAAAACAATACAATATGAATAAGAATAATAACAATATCAATATTAATAATAATAGTAACTATAATAATAATACTAGTAACATAGTAATGAGAAAAATACTAGGTAGTAATTAAAATGATAATATTTAATAATGCTAAATATAATTATAAGGCTAAAATATCATTTACTATCTTAAAATAATTTGTACTGTAACTCAAGTTAATAAATAATAATAATATCACCAGTAAAATAAAATAAATACTTTAGAAAAATAGAAATACAGTATTTAGGGATATTACACCACCTCCATGACTCGTTCTTCACGAGTCCTTGAAAACACTTCTCAATTTTCGTATTTAGATGCAAGGAAAATATGCGATTCCTTGTCATCTTAACACAAGCTATGATACCTCTTTTTGGATTTTCCAACCAAAGATAGTTGTTCTTCATATATACTTTATATCCTTTTTCAAGTAATTGACCAATGCTGAGAATATTACTATTCATATTAAGAATATAATAAACATCAGAAATATACTCGGGCTTACCATCTTTTGGTAGATTTTGATCTTCTCTTTTTCTTGAACGAGGAGTTTTAAAGAATCTCTCAAGCTCACACTTTCATGAACTCCTTTTGTGAGTTTCATGAAAAGTTCTTTCTTCCCTCACATGTGGTTGCTAGCACCCGAATCAAGGTACCAAACATCATTCTGAACACTTGAATCATCATGAGAAAGAAGAAAAGTAGAGTTATTACCCATATCATTTGTTACTTTGACGAGATTGGTAAGATCTTCAGTTTTATGCCAGCAATCTGAGGCATAGTGTCCAAATTTTTGACAGTTGTAGCATTGGACGTTCTTGTCGTTTCTACGTCCAGATGTAAATCTTCCCTGATTGCTTTATCCTCGACCTCTAAAGCTTTAGAACTCTACTTGATTTTGAGTAGTTCGTTGTTGGGGACTATGTCCCCTGCCTCTACCATGATCACAACCTCTACTATGTGAGTCTCGATCATTTAGAGTCAGCTTTGACTCTAATGCTTGTTCCAAAACTATGAAATCAGTCTTCTTTTTCATGTGTTGCTCATGAACTTGGAGAGATCCCAAAAGCACCTCTATTGAGATCTCCAAATTCTTGAACTCCTCAATTGCTGCCGCCACGTGCTCGAACTTTGATGTGAGGGATCGGAACAATTTTTCCATCACTCGGATGTCCTCCATCTTCTCTTTATTTCTCCTCATTTTATTCGCAATTAGAAGTAATCGTGAATAATAATTGGAGATTTTTTCTTCATCTTTCATTTGAGCGGCTTCAAGATCGCCCCTCAAAGTTTGGAGGCGAATTCGCTTCACCCGCTCGACTCCTTTAAAGATGGTAGCAAGTATTTTTCATGTTTCCTTGCTCGTCGTTGCTTCGAAAACTCTCTCGAAGGTAGACTCGTCCAACCTTTGATAGAGTAGATACTATCCTTCTTTCTTTGCTCTCTAAGAGCCTTTTTCTCTTCGACGGTATAGGCGGCTACTACCTCCGGTGTGGGTTCCTTAAACTCATCAAAGATTAGCTCTCACAACTCTTGAGAACTAAATAGAGCTTTCATCTGAATTGATCAACTCTCATAGTTATCTTTCAATAACTTAGGTACTTGTGGATTGACGAGATTGTTGGTGGAGGCCATGAGGAGAAGAGGAAATAAAAAAAATTGAATTAGCTCTGATACCAATTATTGTAAACTAGTCTACGGACTAATATACTATTATCTAAAATTTTAAGTGGAGAATGGATCTTATTTATCTTTTCTTTCTTACTTGCTTGCTTGAAAAAACAAAGAGGTAATTAGCCTTTTATAGGTTTCAAAGAAAAAACTTATAGAATACCAACCATCTACTTTAATGTCATAAACAAATAATAATAATGCATATATGACTCCTTAACTTCTCTAATTCATGGTGACTTTTCATTTCTTTAAATTGATGATGACTCTTCATTCTTTCAATTGATGATGATGCCTCTTCATTTCTTTCAATTGATGATGACTCTTCATTTTTCCTAATTGATGATGATGACTCTTCATTTCTTCACCTTATGGTGTCTCTCCTACTTTCAAAATTAATGTCATAAAATATATTTTTATTTGATATTCCAACAATATTCGTTTCATATTGTCATTGATCAGCTTGATATCCAAACCATTTACATCATGTCATTGGGGGTAGACGGGTCAGAAATATGGGTGAGAACTCATCCTTGTTTACTTGTTCCCTAATAACTTTTTCAGCCCTGGCATTTGATCAAGAACTCATCCCCATTTCCTGCCCACGTTTCTAGGTATTAGATTCATTCTCTTTTAACTGTTTATCTTTGAATTATTTTTCTCTCCAATGATGCTTTCAATGCTTTGCAAGTTGCAAATGTGATACTTTTGTGGGTTTAGCTCTTGGTAATTTGTAGTTGCAAATGTGTGGTTATCTCAATTGCAATGGATATGACATATTTGTGCAATACAAATGCTGACATTTTATTGGAAATATTGAATTCAGTTGTAGTCTCTTTTGATTGTTTATAAAGTTGTAGGATAAGAACATTCATTGATAAATTGATTAATTTGATTTCATATTACAAGTATTGTCATTCTCGTGTCGTTATGTTTGAAATGGAAGAATTCGGGCAGAGTGAGTGAAGCCCTTTTCTCGATTTAGGTCTATTGAGGGACATCTCTTTTATTTACTTAGCAACTTGTATGCGTTCTTTTTACTGCCGCAATTAGGGATTCTTTCTTTCTTTCCCTCCAAAAAAAAAATGGGATTCGTTCTTTCTTTTTTCAGGGGAAATGGTGAAAGGCTCCCCATATTTCATTAAAAAGTGTCTGAAAATAAAACAAGAGTGCAAAATTTCTAAATGACGAACAAAATTGTTTACATCTAAGATAGTGATAACCGATAAGGGAAAATATCTTCTCCACAAGCACAAACTAAGTGAACTAAAGAGACACTATCTTCTATTTCTGCACCTCTTTGTGTGATTCGGATAATCACTATACACTTTCCACATAAGATACACATGATCCAAACATCTAATTTTGGCATACATTCCTATGACAATGGATCATTGCACAGAAGTGGCTTGCATGTGCGATACATAGAAGATATCTTTATGTACTTGGCAGAGCGAGAGGTATTGCAAAGAGTTGGTGAATTTATGGTTTTTGTCTCATTTAATTTGAGTGAAGTTTCTTCTAAGAATTTTGGTGAAAGCTACTTCCTACTTCCTATTTAAATTTATGCTAGCCCATACTTAGTTCTCATAATCGAGCACATCCATTTTTCACTTGTTTTTTTTAAAAAAACTATATGTATATCACTTGGAATTACATGACAAGTGATATATGCAACATCTTGAAAACAGCCAAGGAATTTATCCTGATATTAAATGCGTAGAACTAATTTTATTTTTGATTTATTTGGGCATTGACAAATTCATGTCACCTCATTCTGCTTTACAGTTCATGCACTCCAGAAAATAAGCACAAGTCTGGGAGTGAATTGGGACTTCTCTGTCGACCCTGCAGTGGCGATCGAGGATGGATAATAGCCATGAAAAGCCCCTTGGCCAGAAACATCACATGTGATTGCACTTCTACCTCCAACATTTGTCACGTGACAAGCATGTAAAACTCGGATCTCTCTATGTTTCAAATGATATATTTTTGTTTCCTTGAACCAGATAACATTTTCTGAGAACTTACAGAAACAATTGATGATCTGTAATTATGTATCAGTTTCTTTCTTATTATCCTTTGGAATTTGACAAGTACTGAAGTCCCCTCTTTACCAGGATGGTATTGTATCTGAGGAATTGATCAAGTACCTCTGGATCAATTTGGAAACCGTATTTCACATTCATAACCTTTACTTCACTCTACTTTTTTTGCATCTATATATCTGAATATTCATTTTCTATTTCTGTATTCCATATGGGCACTTTATAGGCCTTTCCAAAGGCCAGCAGGTTCAACAATATAATTAAAACTCTATTGTTTGACATTTATTAGATGTATGGCTTATTGCTGACTCTTTTCATGTTAAATACCCTCTCTTGCTAATTTTTCTTTGTATCACTTATTAATTGTTCTTTGCATTTCCTTTCTTATTTCAATTTGTTCTTTGAACAGCCAGCTCAAGGGTCTGAATCTGCGGGGTGCTCTCCCTGATGAGTTTGCCAATTTTACCTCCCTAAGAGTAATGTGAGTAATTGGGTTGTTGCAGTAGCACCGTAAATACCAAAGGGCAATGGGATAACATCTTATTAACTGAGACTTAATGGACTATGCAGAGATCTCACGTGGAACTATCTCTATGGATCCATCCCTGCAGCATGGGCTTCACTGCGTCTTACCAATTTGTAATCCAACACTTCTACCTTCTCAGTCAGAAGCTTCATTTCTACTAACAAAACAAGATAAATTCTGTTATTAATGCTGTTCACACGTTATTACCTCTCAATAGAAGCCTTCTTGGAAATCGGATATCTGGGAAAATCCCTGGAGAGCTGGGAATGATCACCACTCTAAGAGCCCTGTACATGTTCTCCCCCTTTGTCTTTAATTAATTGTGATCAACCACTTCATAAACATAATTTTTGTCTTTTTTGTTCAGTGTATTGGAAGATAATCAACTGGAAGGCCCACTGCCTCCATCCCTTGGCAACTTGATCAACTTGGATCGACTGTCTGTCCCTCTTGTGCTTCAAACTCTTTCTTTTCATTGGTTATCCTAAAACTTGCGACTTCTGATTCTTCTCCCTGTATTGATCAATTGCAGTGTTCTTTCTTCTAATAATTTCACTGGGGAGTTGCCAGATACGCTCAGCAACCTTAGAAATTTGACGGACTTGTAAGTCAGCAGGTTATTCAGGTGTATTCCAAGACTGCGAGAGTATGGTGAATAAGTTCTGCTGTTGGCCTGCAAGATTAATTTTATTTTAACATGTGAATCCATACACGATCTCATTTTTTTTATTACATGTTTTTTCTGTGTCCTATATGAAAGTGTTCCCCAATCACTCGGGTAATAAAATATTTTAAACTGATACAACGTGCAGACTCTTAAGCCGATTATATACATTCCAGTGGAATTGTGAACAGTTTCATTTTGATCAGATTCGGGCATGAACTTAGAGAAATGTTATATAGCATTTATCCCTAGGAATATTTTTTTGTTCTTCTCCTGTTTATTTTTTTTCTTGTTTGATTCTTTTTGTTTTCTGCTTTAAAAAGCTAACTTGCACCCACGGTTCAAAGACTCGGCCGAGTCGGAGACGAGTCGGCCGAGTCGTATCCGTCTCGGCCCGCTCCGAGACGAGTCCGAGTCACGAGTCGGTCGACTCAACTCAGAGGAGACCAACTCAGCCGAGAATCAGAGTTGATTCGGTCGACTCGGTATTATGATGATTTTGTGCCTAATCGCAATTCAATGTGAAATAACTATATTAGCATGTATTATGAAAGTAGTTTGTGCAATTTACTATATTATGCATGTATTTTGATATGCTTCTACCAACGACACGTGTATTTATACTTTCGCTTTATATTTAGTGTGCTAAGTGATATATTTTGGACATGTGATACATGAATGTGGATATCTACATTTTTTTTAAGATTT
The DNA here is from genome assembly GCA_038442645.1 of Agave tequilana. Taxonomy (NCBI): domain Eukaryota; kingdom Viridiplantae; phylum Streptophyta; class Magnoliopsida; order Asparagales; family Asparagaceae; genus Agave; species Agave tequilana. The sequence continues at coordinate 18,314 of JAVJIF010010775.1, forward strand.
ATCGTGATTTTTTTCAGAATTTTTTAAGTTTTATATGTAGCGTTTTGCGTGCATCGCCCGATATCGATCCGAGTCGCCGAGACCGATCCGTCTCAGTGCCCGCCGAGTCGGCGGCCGAGACCGCGACTGTGAACCATGCTTGCACCTGATCTGCACCACGTGCTTCATCTTTTACTTTGATCTATTTCAAGTGCTGCAGAATGACCTTAGAACCAAATGATTATATTTTATTACCTTTTTCAGTAGGATTGATGGGAGTCCTATATCTGGGAAAATTCCTAGCTTCATTGCTAACTGGACAATAATCCAACGGCTGTGAGTAACTCCATTTGTCACTACTATCGCCCTACACTAATTTCAGCTCCAAATACATTAGCACAAATGGATGATTTGCAGGGACTTGCAAGGAACATCTTTGGAGGGGCCGTTTCCTTCAAATTTCTTTAAACTTGAGACTCTATCAGAACTGTAAGTTTACTTCTGTCTAATTAAATCAATGAAATTTCCTTGTTGACTGAAGTTTTGTGGTTCAGGAGAGTGACCGACCTAATTGGAGGAGACGGAAAGTTCCCCCCACTTAAAAATATGAGAAGTTTGCAAAGACTGTGAGTATCTACCCTTCTTATATTAGGCACTTCAAGCATTCCCATTGGTATATCATAGATGCCAGTTATCCTCTTTGCTCGCTGATTGCAGAAGTTAACTGTATGATACAGGGTTTTGAGGAACTTGTCACTGTCCGGACAAATCCCAGATTACATTGGGGAGATGATGATGCTTATAACTCTGTAAGTCTACACAAGAGTTCTCCAAGAGCATGTTTAAGTGCCTCACTACAATATTGATTATCATGTTAGAGGAAGGGAGTGAGAGAAAGAGAGCAGTGAGAGAAAGAGAGCTATATGCATGGTAGACTAATATCTTTCTGAAGGTGATTTGTTGGTATCTTATAAATTTTGCATAGGATCTAAAATGCCTTGCAATTCTTCTTCTTCTTCTTATATGTGTCTTCTGATCTGCCTGAACTAATAACTAGCTTCGGGCTGTATTTTCCACCATTTAAAAATATGTCATTATGGAAGTTAGAAGTCCCTCATTCGATGACTTAGAATATTTAAATATATTTTTAAGCTGCTGACTTCCAAAAGAATCTTTGATTTTCATTCTTTATCAAGAATTAACCTGATTAATGTATTTGTACAATTTGTTGCTTCCTTGGAATGTTGATGACAAAGATTTGGAAATGGTTTCCAAATTAAAGTAAATAACTGATATTGATACTTTCCCCTTGATCTGAAGATTACATGCATATAGTTATGATATCTTATGAATTTTAACTGTTCCCATCACCACAAGCCTTATCCCATAATTTTATTAAGGAAGCATCCAGTTCCTTAAAATGAGTTAAAGGAGGGGGATAGATTATTACTTAAATAAAGAAAAATGCCTTGTTATATAGTGCATAATGGATCAATTCATGTAAGTTTGAAATATAAACTCCTTCAGTAATAATGGAATTCCATCACAAACCCAGGGCACCATTATTTCTTCTCAGAAATAATGTCATCTGTAGTTTGTGTGCTGGACACGTGCCCAACATTTTTTTGTTTTATTTTTTTTCTAAATAAGATTGTTTGCATATCCTTTGGATGCCGTTTCTGTGGTTTGTGGCTGGTGTTTAGTTTTCATGGTATACAATTTTGCGATTTAGATTTTATATGAAATTGGGTTCATATGATGTTGTTAGTGAATCTTGATTCTTGAGGTTATATCATATCTTGTCCTAATTATTTACATGCATACATGCAAAGAGTCAAATTTAGCTAATATAAAATGATCTAGAGCCGCAGCCTTCCCATTTATGTCCAATCATATGCCATCCAAATAAATATGTTCAAGATGATCTATATTATTTAATGTCTCTACAATAAGAATCTAGTGGTTTTGAGTTTTCCTTCCCATAAATCAGGCACAAAATGGACAAATGATAGGAAGTTGTTTAGGTCTACAGTTGATTACATGTTAATCCAAAACTTTGAACGTGATCTCAACACTTTAAAATCCTATATTCCAACTATTTGTTTTAGGTTTTAAGCGTTCCACACCATATATTTATGCAACATGTTAGTTTCAGCTGTCTATCTTATGCCTACGTGATGTATAGGTAACAAAACTCAAGTTCATTTTTTTTTGGTTTATAGACACCCCAAAATATGTAGATCAACTTGAATGGAATAGATTTTTTTAATTAAATGGCTTATCATGGAATTTAAATGGGAAGGATTTGACTCCTTCCAGAAGTAATGCACGCGCGCACAAACACCCCATATTAGCTTGTCTATGATCCTGCTGTAGGATTTGAGTTTTGATCTTATTAATCAGAAAGTACATATTGTGTTACCCAAATTGAAGATCAATGCCATTAACCATGATCTAGATCATTTAAAGTTCCAAAAACAAAACATCACACACTTTTGTGGTTTCAAACTTGTGCATTGAGTGGTCCTAAAATAGATGGTTTTAATAGCAAATTTCTTAGATGTTAGAATATCCTAAGGTACATAAAATTTAGTGCATAGGGACACTATAAGGATTAAGATAAATATGTTGGATTAATAATTTAGAGATTTCAAACATAGTTTTGCTCATCATGCCATATTAAGTTGTTCATTTTGGAAGGTGTTGATCAATGGGTAAAAGTTCCTCAAAATCATATGATTTTTTGTTTTTAGGAATTTTTGATGATCTAGATCATACTTAATGGTATACTTTACAACTGATAGGATTTGTGCTTGTCCTGCACGTAGAATCCTAGTCCTCTCTCTCTCTCTCTCTCTCTCTCTCTCTCTCTCTCTCTCTCACACACGCACACACACGCACGCACACACGCACACACAAATATTTTACTGTCATGTCCATGACATATTGTATTACAGGTTTTTCAAGATTTTGTGTATTTGCATATATGTGCCTTGCAATGTCTCTGCCTATGCACACACAGACTACCCATTATATTTTGCTGTGGTATCCATGACATATTTGTATCTTGGGTTTTTAACATTATTGTCTATTTGTATATCTTTTCCTTCCATGTCCATCAAAATAGTTCTTACCAGTAGGAAGCTTTTCATACTTCTGGAATTTAATTTATCCAGCCAGTAAATGGAACAATTTTCATACTACTAGAATTTGTTCTTCTTGCAGAGATCTTAGCTTTAACAACTTGTCAGGTGAAATTCCTAGCACCTTTGAAAACCTCCAGAGTCTAAAGTATATGTAAGCAATTTTTACATACTGCATACTTTTGGCAATAAGCTTATTTCTTTAGTAACTTTGTTGTTGTATGTGGTGTTGTTTTGTCCATGAAGGTACCTTACTAACAACTTTCTCAATGGTTCAATACCGAAGTGGATCTTGGAAAGAAATCAAAACTTGTACGTTCAGTCTGTTAGTAGTTTCAACTTAGATTAATAGGCTACTAAGAGAGTTATTGTTCTTCAATGAATAAACAAGTATCCATCATATCAGAGGTTGAATGTTGCAGTGACATATCTTACAACAATTTTTCGGGACCCTCATGGCCAACTAGTTGTCAGCAAGCAAATGTGTAAGTCATCAGTTTTTATTATATTCAGTTCGTGAATTATTCGTCATCTTGTTGTCTACTCCTTTTTCAGTCTATAATACGTCATTGAACTTTCAGGAATTTGTTGGCAAGTTATTCGCCTACATATACTGATTTGTAAGCTCCTTTAGAATTTTGAAGTGATTTTGTGATTCTGGCAATGTGCAACTTCAATAATACTACTTAGTTTAGTTTCAGAATCATAACCTCTCTTTCTTCTTTTCATCTCATTTTGATAGGACGGGAGCATGCTTTTGGAGGAACCTCCCGTGTTCTGGGAATGCAAAAAGTGAGTGCAGAAACTAGTGAAGGTTTATCTTCCTTTGGAAGTTTGTCAATTATGTAACTAAAATTATGAGTTTAAAAGATTTTTCTACAACCATTTCTATGAAAGGTTATGAATGGAGTGAGTATATCTGCAGATTACAACTTGTTCATAAACTGTGGAGGCAATCGGGTGACAATTGGCGATGACGAATATGAAGAGGACACATCACAACAAGGGCCATCAATATATGGAACTTCTCCAAGTGGAAAATGGGCTTATAGCAGTACAGGAGATTTCATTGGCAATGTTAATCCAAAATATATTGTGACAAACACATCAGTTCTGAAAATGACCAATCCAGAGTTATACACAGCAGCTCGTCTCAGTCCCCTCTCCCTCAAGTACTATGGTCTGTGCCTACAGAGAGGAAACTATACAGTAAAGCTCCACTTTGCTGAAATAATGTTTACAGATGATCAAACATATACAAGTAATGGCAATCGCTTATTTGATGTATATATCCAGGTGATGTTGCTTCTGTCAAAATCTTCATGTTGATCATATGCTCTAGTTTCCCCATCCATTTCATTATGGAGGATAAGATGATATTGCCACTGAGAACATTTTTAATTGAACAACTTCAACAGTGGTCATATATGCTACATCTAAGATAGTAACTTTTGCATTATTGTAGCAAAATAATAAATATATAATTTAACATTTAGTTCAACTTAAAGAGTGGCAGTAATGTTGGTAAAACTGATCATTGCCAGAATTTAATCTGTCAAACAAGTATTATCCACCAAAGCCAAATTAAGTTTGTAACCCTGTAAAGCACAACCATCCTTGCAATTAAATATCATAGATTTACACCTTCATACTATAATTAACTGGTTCCCTTGTCCAAAAGGTATGTGTTTCTTAAACTAGATGGGAAAGTTTCAGCCAAATCAGCTATGTCAAAATCACTAGCCTGACAAATAAAAAGTTAGGTTTTAGATAAATCCATCTTTTCTTGTAAATCCATATTGCACCATGAGGTACTGTCATGATACATGGGGTGCATGTTACTATTGGCTATCTACGTAACTCCAACCATACACTAAACTTAAAGGGTAGTCAGATTACAAATATAAAACGCAAATTGACACAAAGTGATTAATGCATTCAAGCAGATTCATCTTTCTTGGTCTTTTGTTTTATTTTCATCTGAATTTCATTGATTTCTTTTTCTTTCATATAGTTTTGACATGTTTATTGGAAAACAATCTTTTTGTTTAGTTTATTTAGTTTGGTTTTAGGTTCCAAGTTTATTAAGGTGGAATAAGTTTCGTGTTTGAGTGCTCAACACGTGTAAATCTTTTACATGGAATGCAACATAAAAATAGCTTGGATGGAAACATGGGTACCCTCATGTATCCTTCTTCTCCGATTATGTGACTATTGGCTAATAACATTGGAAGTTGCAAACATTCTCTATATTTTGAAACTTAACATGAAAAGCATTTTGTGGTTTCTAATTACTGCATCGAGTCTAGATAGCAAGAAGTTTACATGAGGTTTCGTATGTTCCACAACTGTTAGATACTGACACAAGTATTGCATTAGATAGACATGTGTCAAACATGGTCAACTACATCTAGGATAAGAGAAGGTAAATTCTATTATACAACTTCTCCTACAAAAATATGTATATTACTTATTATATCTTAAATCTGCACTTACCTTCTCAATCATTCTTAGGCCTGCAGTGAATACTGAATGCATCTCTTTGCTTTTCTCGTTCTCTTAGAATTTTGAACACTTTCATTGATAATCATTTGAAGTTAGTTGTCATGGATTTTCACCAAGGGTTTTTTTATAAAAAACCCTCAGAAAATAATTAATTCTAAAAATCAAAATCCCTCCTAATTAATTTAAAAAACTGATCTCTGACATGCCACGAAGGCGGCGGGGTGATTCGCCCCGCCAACGTGCTGGGCGCACAATGTCAGATCACTTTTGGGTTCATCCGGGTTGCCAACCTCAGACAAACAATTTTTCTTTGCTCTGTATTTGTTCGTCCAGGGTTGGCAACTCTAGACAAGCGAAATTTATTTTTTAATATTTCATTCGTTTGGGGTTGCTAACCCCAGACCAGAGAAAAAAATTAATTCAAATCTCTCTCTCCCTCTCCTCTTCTAAGGCAGCCACTTCCCACTGGGCGGCCCTCCTCTAAGGCAGTCACTGGGCAATGCCGCCGTCGATGAGGCCGACGACGGAGAGGCTGGCGGAGGCCACACGCCACGACGAGCAGCAACAGGGCTGTGCTGAATTGGACGGCGAGCAGGCCAGCGACGACGAGGGTCGCTGACCTCTCGCCGTCGCAACCCAGCAGCATCCCTGCTGCTGCTGCTCGGCCGTCGGCAGCCTCTTCGGGAGCAGTGTGACCGGTGGCTGCCTTGGAGGAGGAAACAGGAGGGAAGAGAGGGATTTGAATTATTATTTTTTATTTGAATTTGAATTATTATTTTTTATTTTTTCTCTGATCCAGGGTTGCTGACCCCGGACGAGCATTTTTTTTTTTAAATTTTCTTTTCGTCCAGGGTTGGCAACCCCGGACGAACAAATATTAATTTTTTTTTTGTTCATCTAAGTTTGCCAAACCCGGAAAAATAAATACATGGCAAAAAAATGTCAATATTAAATTTTTTTTTTGTTCATCTAGGCTTGCCAATCCCGGACGAACAAATACATGGCAAAAAAAAATATGTTTGTCCGGGGTTGGCAACCCTGGACGAACTCAAAAATGACTTGATTGCCTGCGGGCGCCACGTTGGCGAGGCGAACTGCCCGCCAGCGATGTGGCATGTCAGAGGTTTTTTGAGTTTTTTTTTTTTTTGAGATTTAATTTGGAGGGAGGTCGATTTTGGAGATTAATTATTTTTTGAGGGTGTTTTTTTTTCAAAAAAGCCCTTTCAAAAATGTCCCCCTTTCCTTTTTTTTAGTTTTCTTAAAATTCACAGCATAACATATTTGCAGGGCCAAAAAGTTCTACCAGATTTTAATATTGCCAAAGAAGCTAATGGAACCGGAAGAGAGATCAACAAGACATTTACTACTATTGTTGACAGTAGCACCTTGGAAATACACTTTCAGTGGACAGGGAAGGGAACGAACGCCATTCCTGCAATAGGTGTATATGGGCCTCTTGTATCAGCTATCACAGTAACGCCAAGTACGTCCTTGCTTATATGATCTTTTATCTGATAGGCATTGTTCATATAATGTGACCGCCCTTTTTCCTTGTAGATTTCAAGCCTGACAATGGAGAATCTAAGTTATCTGTTGCATCTATTGTTGGTATAGCTATCGCTTCTGTTGTGGTGGTTGTGTTTGTTTTGACATTCATTTGGATTTGCTGGAGAAGAAAAGAGCGCAAAAATAAAGGTAGATCCTGAGTTGTTTCAATGAATTCTCACATTTGCGGATTCTACATTGAACTCATTTTTGCGCAAGGCAGCTGCCTGTGCTTTTGCAGATGTCTTCAGTTTTTCTTTTTTTGGTGAAAAGTTCTTATTTGCTAAAAATTGTAGTTGAAATCTTCTTAGTTTTGTTTTCCCTCTTATTTATTTCCATCAGACCCCACCATGTTGTTGTTCATTGCTTATGATTATTGCACCAGGACATGATATGTTTATATAAGATTTGCACTTAGATTTAAGAATGGGAAATGATCTGATTTTGCAAAATCGCTAATTTGTAGCCAATTGATGTAAGGTCGAATGTCATGGTATGCACATAAGTGTGTGCATCATAGAGTTTGGAGACCAGCTTGGTGAAGCCCGATAGAAGCAAATGGGGAGCAGTATTGACTTTTTGACAGCCAATATTTGTGTCTGTGTCCATGTCATGGTTTTAAATGTGGGCTGATTTCGATATATATCGGCAATATCATATCAGATTTTGAGGTAGTCGATATGATATTGACTATAGCGGCCAATATTAGAATCGATATTGGCGATATTAATATCAGAAAACATTAAGCCAGTACCGACACTGAGATTTTAAACCATGATATGGATGTTTGTTAGTGTGTGAAAGAGAAAATTAGGTAATCACCTAAAGAAATTTTCTCAGGTGGCAAGTCAAAAAGTCAATATTTCCCCTTTATTTGCTTCCATCGGGCCCTACCGTGTTGATCCCCATGCTTTGTGAATCTGATACACACACGAAAAACTATGTGCATATATATTACTGTAAAAAGTATATACATCATGCAAATAAAGTTTCATTAAAAGCTAAAGGAACAGGGAACAAAGCTGTATGTTCCAACCAAATTCGGATCTAAAAATTGTTAGTTTGTTTCTGAGATTTTCTTTTTCCCTCTGTGACATGATGTTTCATGAAAACAAAGTGCAATCCAATTCTGTACTTTTCATTGAAATGTAATCTAAACATAAAAGGAAGAAATACATGTTCCCATTCTCTTCCAAGTTGACTCCTTGCAACCAAACAGGAGATATTGTTTCCTTTTGAATATCTAGAAGCCTATATTTTGACATTTTATGTAACCATATGTTACCATCTTTAATATACACATTTTCTTCTTGCAGAGTTCAGAGACCTAGAGCTGCAGACTGGTTACTTCAGTTTAAGACAGATCAAGGCTGCAACCAATAACTTTGATCCTGCAAATAAGATAGGCGAAGGAGGGTTTGGGCCAGTTTACCAGGTACATTATGGAAATGCCTATCTTCATGCGGCTTTTGTGATACATGTCACTGGCCAAGATTTGGTAACCTTTTCCTTTTAATAAGAATTTAATACCAGAGGGCTACTCATATATTCTCAGGGTGTGCTTCCAGATGGTTGTGTTTTTGCTGTCAAACAGCTTTCTTCCAAGTCCAAGCAAGGGAACCGTGAATTTATAAATGAGATAGGCATGATATCTGCTTTGCAACACCCAAATCTTGTGAAGCTCTTTGGGTGCTGCATTGAAGAAAGTCAGTTATTGCTTGTATATGAGTACATGGAAAACAATAGCCTCGCCTGTGCGTTATTTGGTTGGTGCTCACTTCCATGCTGCATTACTGCTTCTAAAATAAGGTGCTGTATTACTAATAATTCTCCATTTCAAATTTGCAGGCCCAGAAAGAAGCCGGTTGAAATTGGACTGGGAAACACGGTGTAAAATTTGCCTCGGAATAGCAAGGGGTTTGGCATATCTTCATGAAGAGTCCAGGCTGAAGATTGTCCATAGAGATATCAAGGCTACAAATGTTCTGCTTGATAAAAATCTCAATGCCAAAATTTCCGACTTTGGCTTGGCCAAACTTGACGATGAAGAAAATACCCACATCAGCACTCGCATTGCTGGGACAATGTGAGTTGACTTGTCATAACTGTTTATATCCTTTCCTAGTAGCAGATTGGTGAATTAGCAACATAGTTAATTAATCTTGATAAATCCTATCAAGGACTGATAAATATATAGACACCATCACACAAAAATACTCTTCTAAACATCTCTTTGACATAGCGAAAAAATTGTCAGAAAATTTGTTTATTTTCCCAGGAAACCCAAGATATGGAAATGGTAGAGGACCCAACTACGCTGTAATGTCCTGATTTCTTTTTATTTGTATTTTTCGGAAATCACACATTTCCACTTTTTGTATGTTTTCTCCAATCCCATCTTCTGGTAGTTGTCCCGTGTCACATTGATTTTGCCCTCTCAGGTAATCTTTTGGGCTGAATTTTTTATTTATTTATTCTTTAACTATAATAGTCAAAACCAATATCATTTTCTGTTTGTTTATTCTTATTCCAAATTGTTTTTATTCATTTTTGTATGAAATTAGATTTGATCTGTGATTTCATTGGTTTAAGATCATAGTGATTCACTATTCTACTTGATCAGCAGAGGTGAAGGCATAAATTTCTGAAATGAATACAATGTTATTAGTTATTATCCTTCTAAATGAAAACTACTCTTTTAGCCTTTTTATGGTTGTAGAACATTAGGAAGATACTACAACCTCTCACCTCATAGTCACTTTGCATTATGGTTCATGGATTATAATTTGAAGAATAAATCTCGGAAGGAAACTCTGCGGTCGTTTTTCTGGATATCACGCTTCATATTTCTGCTAGTCATTTTTAGCTACAGCATTTGCTTATTTTTTTCACTTGCATCCAAACATTTTTTTGCTTTTTAATATGAATCTCATTGATATTTGCAGAGGGTATATGGCCCCAGAATATGCAATGAGAGGTTATTTAACAGATAAAGCAGATGTTTACAGCTTTGGAGTTGTCACACTGGAGATTGTTAGCGGGAAGAGCAACACGAACTTCAGGCCAAAGGAAGAGTGTATGTACCTTCTAGATTGGGTGAGAACCAAATCTTTCCTTTATCCCTTCTCTTTTTCAAAAGGTGATTTCTCATTCATTAGTGAGGCAAAAGTTATAGCACAATTTGTTTGCCTCCATTTAAGTAAATAACCAGAAAATTAAAAACAAAAAGAATACTCACAGAAATTTGTTATTCCTGTAAGAATTTGATGCCTATATGAAAACGCCATCCCATCTTGTGGCTTTCTTGGCATTTACACAATTATAACATTGTTTTTTATTCCCTCAAGAAAAAAAAACATTGTTTTTCTAGTCCTTTGCATCTCTTTGCTGCCACACAAATCTTATGCCAAGTCTTCTCCCTATGTCGATAATAATCAATATAAAAATTTCATGTAATGTATGTTTTATGAGGAATGCTGTAATTCCACACCAGCTAGGATATTACCACAGAGGAATTTGTGCATTTAGTAGAGAATGTGCTTTTGATGGGCAGTCATAAGTTTGAAGCACAACTAATGCAATTTAGAGAATTTTCTTCCATTTCTGGGAAGAGGGTGTTATCCACCTTTTAGTTATGGCTAACCATTTTTTCATTTTAGCACGCTAATAATGGGAATTTGGCTCTTGGATTATTTGTGCCTCCGAGTTGAATGTATTCTCCGAAAGTAAATTTGTCATCTTTGTCCAGTTTTGTTCTGGAGTTTCGCTCCATAGCTGACCCATTTTGATGGGAGAAAGGCTTAAATATTGATGATACGGACATGCATATGTACAGAGAGTGTATATCACCACCAAAAATAAAAAGATGAAGAATAACTCAACTGGAAATCAAAGGGGATATGTTTCTACCTCCTTTCAGAACATAATTTTGGTACATCACCAAAATTCTGTATCAAAATGCCTGAGGTTGGGGGCCTTCAGTTTATCTTGTTTATTGAGGACCCTGCTTATAGTTACATTTTGTAGTGGCATTAATTTGATTCTATGTTCCCTTTTCTTACTGAGTTCAGATGTGTAAACGAGAATTAGTTTCCTATAAAGAAGAAACTGTAAACGCGGCTTCTTCAACTTCCTTTTCTGTTTTACTATATTTGGCTGCAGGCTTATGTCCTACAAGAACATGGAAGACTTCTTGAACTTGTCGACCCAATCTTAGGTTCCGACTACTCCAAGAAAGAGGCAATTCAGATGCTGAACTTGGCTCTTCTGTGCACCAGCCCATCTCCGACTCTTCGGCCTACAATGTCCAGTGTGGTGAGTATGCTTGAAGGCCGCACGCTCGTGCAAGTTCCGTCAGTGAAGCAAGGCATTACTGAAGGTGAGATGCTGAGATTCAAAGCGTTTGAGAATCTCTTGAATGATAGTGCAACGCAGGGCATATCAATGGATGAGCCAAGCCTGGATTCCTCAGTCACTGCTCAAAGTAATGAAGAAAGAGAGATATCCACCTTCCTCAACTAGCATTTGTCATCTCTTTCTACAAATACTAGTCTTGCTGACAAAAGATTGAAATTAATCTATTAATTGATAATATTGTTTCAATGAAAACTCCTATACAACCTTACAAACAGCTACCTGTTTGAATAGATTCATGTATGTATATATACACGTGTGTTGAAGAACAAAAATCATATCACCAAACTAGGTCCGGGTTGGCTCCTTCGCGCGAAAGACCGTGATGATGGTCCTTTGCGTTGTGGGTCGTCCATCACAACTGATGGACGGCTCGGCCTAGGAGCATGAAGTCTGCCAAAGCTTGTTGAACACACAGATAGAGTTCGTGCATGCTATGTTGTGTTCATGTTCATTCATCTACTTTTTGCACGTAGAGTCCTCTAGTTGCTGAATAACCACGATCATGCTTTTGCTGTCCCAAGTTTCAAGGCTTTTCAATTTTTTTCACAGCCCTAAATGATAAATGAAAGTCATAGTGCTCTTTTTTGTTCCCTTTCTATGTACATGCTCCACAAATTTATAAGTTTTCACATGTCTGTTAGTCTAATAACAGGATGTGATAAAAAAAGAGTTCCAATCGCAATCAAAATTTTGAATATATATAAACCTTTGACAGGCATATAACTATAACTATTATTATTTCTACTATCTTAACACTATTTTTAATTTTTTTTATTATCTTAAAGATAGTACTATTACAATTTAACTATAGCTGTGAGAACAATATAACAACACTTTATTACTGTTATCTTAACAATATAAAAAAAGATTGACAACCATGAGATGGTAATTCCAATGGCAGTCAAAATTCTAAATATTGTAATCAAATATTTATCATGATTAATCTTTAAACTTCAAAGAATAACGAATAATAGTAAACTATTGATAGATCTCCATTGGAAATCATAGACACCACAAGGCAGCAGACAAGCAGCAATGGGTCAGGGTTGGCTTCATCGCGCAAAGGACTAAGTGATGGTCATTTGCGCTGTGACTGTGAGCCGTGAACGGCACGATTTGAAATTTTCAAAAGGAAAACAAATCACGTTTTGTGAATCTCACCATCCTCTTTTTTCTCTCTCCTGAATTGAATTGTCCATCAATTGTGATGAACAACCCACATCACGTTGGACCATCACAGTCCAATATCGTGAAGGAGCCAACCCGGCCCCAGCATCAATACCAACGATGTAGCAGTACACATCACAAGTCAATTTTGAACACATACATCATTTTTATATGTAAAATTTAGTTTACTCCAATACCCCACACTTCACAATAAACGTACAGATGCTTTATTTCAAAAAGCCTTGCTAACAAAAAATATCTTTATAATAAGAAAAATCTAGGCCTAACTATTGGGTTGTTTTAAATTGTTACTATTTATCTTATTTTACAGTTTCTCAGCGTTTGCATGAACCCAAATTACCATAGCAGTGCACGACTCTCAATGCAAAGAGAGACATCATATAGAGCACCTTTGACCTTTAGCAATATCAGATCTTCCACCATGAATATACGACTGTAATCAGATCCTATTGTAATAGGAACTCTCAAATTACGAAAACTCCATGTCTTTAATTATTCCTTTCTATCGTCCTAATATAATTAGAACTCACAAATTATATAACATATAATTAGAACTCTCAAATTATAGAAACTCTCTCTCTCTCTAATTCTCTCTCTTTTTATTATTCTTCTTTTTTTTGAAACTCTTGCTCAGGAATTCCTTTTATTTCTAAACTCTCTCATCCTCTAATTCTTTCTTATTTTTTCTTCCCTACTCTTTTTTTTCTTCCTTATTTTCTCATTTTCTTCATCTTTTAGTTTTTTTTTTGTTTATTTTTTAATTCTTTCTTTGTTTTTTTTACTACTTGTATATTTTTCTTTACCTTTTCTTGTTATGTTGTATATTTTTATCTTTTTATCAGAGTTTCTTTATTTGTAATTGACTTTGTTCTTCTTCTTCTTTGTTTTTTCAGATCTTTTTGTGCTTTATTTGTAAAGATCTTTTTCTTTTCTTTGTTTTTGCTCCTTTTTTCTATATTTTTTATTTTCTTCTTTTCTTCTTTTTTTTTTTTTCCCTTTCTTTAATTTTTTTTTGAATGATTCTTTTTTAAATTCGTTTTTCTATAGTGAGGAAGAAATGAGAAAGTCAAGATATCCAATGTCGATCAAATCTACTATGCTTTTGGTTGCCTTGTTTTTAAGAATCTCAAGTATAATATCAAGAGTATGTTTTCTATTATATTTATAGGTGTTACTTTTTATTATTTTGTTTTTACATTTCTTTTTTCCTTGAGTTTACAATTTTATTGATCTTATTGTTTAATGTTGGTTTACATATCTGCAGAACTTTCTTGGGTCATGCCTGATTCATACTTGAATATAGAGAAGAGAGATTATGGAGGTGAGAATAGTATCTCAAGTTGGTTACATATTGAAACAAATTTGTTTCAAGGATACATGATAATTTCTTGCTCGCAATAATTTTCACAAATTCTATATTATTACTGCATGAAAGCTTTCAGTCCCAATTTCTATCTTGCCCCAATTTTCTATATAAAAAAGATAGAAAAGAAGAATAAATCTATCTAAGATACTTGTAACTACTCATTTAATTTTTTTTTATTTTTTCGCAATCCTTCTTTTCTTTTCCCATTAGACCTTTTTTTTTCAATGCTTTATTCCCCATATATTTTATGATGCAGTTCTACTTTTCTCTTTCTATCCCAAATAGTTTCTTTCATCTTTTACAGTTTACTTATTTTTAAAAAGAAATTTTCGCTACAGCCACCCACTTTACTTCATAATTAGGAAAAAAAACTTATCTTCATAATTTTATTTACTACAACCTCATCCATGTCAGCATAAATTGATCTTCCCAATCACCACTTCTTTATATTTTTTCATTCTCTCTTTTACTTTTCCCCATCATCCCCGACGTTGCTCTCCCCCTCAACCCTGACCCCGACGCAGAGTAACTCGCGGGTCAACTTGTACAGTCAGGTCACCGTGGGGGTTGGAAGGGGGCGGAAAGGCTCCCTCCTGGGGGTTTCAAGGGGCGGAACCCCGAACTAAAATTTTACTGGGATCAACATTTTGCTTATCTCATTTACTTGTGCTCACGATGAGTTTTGTTTGAGTTTATGATCAAGGTGGTATTTATAGATCATTCGATGTCAGTGAACGTGAGTCTGCTGCTGATGGTGATACTGATATGAGGACTGCGACTTATGATCGCAGTCCTATGTGAGGACTGCGGTTATGATCGCAATCCTTTATTAGGACAATGGCCACAACCCTTTCATTAATTGAAAATTAGGACATTTTATAAGGACGATCATTGTTGCAGTCCAAATATAGGTTGAAAATTATGTTTATGCGAGGTCCGTGATCATGGTCATAGTCCTAATAAAGACTAAAAAACAAGGCATTTTTATGAGAATTACGATCATGATCACAGTCCTATAAAGACTTAAAAACATGTCCTAATAATAAGGGCTGCGATCATGATCGTAGTCTTATAAAGAAAACATAAGTCATTTTGTGAGAACTGCGATCATGGCCACGGTCCTATAAAGGCTCAGAAACAAGACATTTTTGTGAGCACTGATATAATGGTCACAGTCCTCAGAAATAACGCATTTTGTGGGGATTGCGATCATGATCGCATTCGTCAGAAATAGGGTGCCAACATTCTACATTTTCGAAGCCGTCTGATTTTTTCGAAACGATTACTGCAGAGCATTTGCGTCCTTTTCGCTGAGGAACGCTTTTGTGCTTGACACGTGGGCGCACCTAGTTGATTTAAAAAAATGTGGTTGAAGCGAATAAAATTATGAAACTGAGTTTTTTTTCCTAATTATGATTTGATATAGGGGTCTGAAGCGAAATCTCCCTAACTTTTTAAAATTATTTTTAACTTTTTTCTAGATATTTCATTTTTTTTCTTTTCTTTACTTCCCTTGACTTTTTTCCCAGCATTCTTTAGGGTTTTTTTCCTTGTTTTATGATTTTCGTTGTACTATTTTTGTGATTCTTTTTATTTCATCCTTTTTTGTTCTTCATTATGATTCTTTTTTTCTTTGAAATTGAGTTTGTTCTATCATCATTTCTCATCTCTTTATTTTTTTTTCAACAGTGAATCTTTCTTTTAACTTTTTTGTTCTCTTTTCATTACGATTCTTTCTTTTATTCTTTTTTCCTTTTTTTGTTTCTCATTATGATTTTTTTCTTCGAAATTGAGTTTGTTTCATCTTAATCTCTCATCTCTTTATTTTTTTTTCAACAGTGATTTTTTCCTTTTGGTTTCATCCTTTTTGTTCTTTATTTTGCTTCTCTTTTTCTTCGAAATTGAGTTTGTTCAATCTTAATTTCTCATCTCTTTATTTTTTTCAACAATGATTCTTTCTTTTAACTTTTTTTTTATTCTCCATTTTTTTTCTTCATAGGCTTCCTTCTTTCTGGGGGGATTTCGCTACAACCCCCTATGTCAAATATAATTTGAAAAAAAACTCAGCTTCATAATTTTATTCGCTTCAGCCACCTCCTTTTTTAAACTAGTCACGTGCGCCCACGTGTCAAGTGCAGAAGCGCTCTTCAGTGGTGAAAGATGTAAATTCCCCGCAGTAATCGCTTCGAAAAGCGAACTGCTTCAAAAATGCGAATTGCAAGTATATAGAGGACTGCGACCATGATCACAATCCTCACAAAAAACTTATTTCTGAGCACTGGGACCATGATTGCAGTCCTCATAAAAATGCCATATTTCTGAGGACTGCGACCATGATCACAATCCTCACAAAAATGCCCTGTTTTTTAGGACTGCGATCATGATCGTAGTTCTCACAAAAATGTCATATTTTTGAGTCTTTACAGGGCTGCGACATGGTCGCAGTCCTCACAAAAATGTCTTGTTTTTTAGACTTTATAGGATTGCGATTATGATCGCAGTCCTTATATTAGGACATGTTTCTGAGTTTTTATAGGACTGCGGTCATAATCGCAATCATAACAAAATGTCTTGTTTTTAGTCTTTATTAGAACTGCGACCATGATTGCAGTCATCACAAAAACACAATTTTTCAGCCTATATTGAGACTACGACAATGATCGCAATACTCACAGAATGTTCTAATTTTCAATTAATAAAAGAACTGTGATCATAGTCGCACTCTTCTAATAAAGGACTATGACAGTCGCAATCCTCGCATAGGATTGTGATCATGAGTCGCAATTCTCATATCAGTATCGCCATCATCAGCAGACCCCTCGTTCACTGGCATCGAATGATCCCCAATTTTTTTCAGATCTAAATACCACATCGATTACAAACACAAACAAAACTCATTGCGAGCACGAGCAAACCAGATCTACAAAAGGTCAATTCTAAAAAAAATTGGTCTAGGAGCTCTGCCCCCTGAGACCCCCGAGAGGGGCTCCCCGCCCCTTCCAACCCCACAGCAATCTGACGGCGCAAATCGACCTGCGAATTACTCTGCATTTGGATCAAAATTGAGAGGAAAGCAACGTTGGAGTGATGGAGATGGGTGAAAGAAGAAATAAAAATATATAAAGAAGTAATAGTTGTGAGGAATCAATTTATGCTGACGTGGATGAGACTATAGTGAATAAAATTATGAAGCTGGCTTTTTTTTCTAATTATGAAGCAAAGTAGGTGGCTGTAGCGAAATTTTTCCTTTTTTTTATTACTTTCAACTATTTACTTATTATTCTATTTTCATTTTGTTTTATTCTACTCCACTTATTCTTTGAATCCTTCCTTTTTATTATTTGATATTTCTTCTTCTATTGTTTCCATTATTTCTTTTCTTTCTTTTTTTAATTTTTTCTAGGTTATTTATTTTCTTTCTACCTCATTAGCATTTTCTTTTCTTTTATCGTTTTCTTTTCTTTTAGTCCACTCTACTTATTGTATTTTCAATTCCTTCTTTGATTTTTACTAAATATTTTTCCTTTAATTGTTTTTGGTTCTTTCTTTTATTTCTTTCAACATTTATCCTTTTTTATGTGATTCTTTGAGTTTCTTTTATTGCAACCCCTTTATTTTTCTTTCTTTTTCTTGAGTTTACTATCTTTTATTTTTCTTCCCTCAAGTTCTTTCTTTCTATTTTCCTTATTATTAAATTTATCTCTTCTAGGTTTTTTGCATTAATTTTCTTTTAGATTTTCTTGTTATATATGTTCTTTATGTTCTCTGAGTCTTTATAGGATTGCGTCATGATCATCCTAACAAAATGCCTTGTTTTTAGTCTTTATTAGGATCGCGATCATGATTGCAGTCATCACAAAAACATAATTTTCCTGCCTATATTGGGAGTGCGACAATGATTGCAATACTTACAAAATGCCCTATTTTTCAATTAATAAAAGAAATGTGATCATAATAGTAGTCTTCTAATAAAAGAATGTGACAGTCGCAATCCTCACATAGAATTGTGATTATGAGTCACAATTCTCATATCAGCATCGCCATCATCAGCAGACCTCGTCAAATGATCCTCAATTTTTTTCAGATTTAAATACCACATCAATTACAAATACAAACAAAAATCATCGCGAGCACGAGTAAACAAGATCTGCAAAAGGTCGATCCCAAAAAATTGGTTCAGGGACTCCGCCCCCTGAGTCCCTCCTCGAGAGGGGCTCCCTGCCCCCTTCCAAACCCATGGCGACCTGACGGTGCAAGTCGACTCGCGAATTATTTTGCATCCGGATCAGGGTTGAGGGGAGAGCAACTTTGGGGGTGATTGGGAAAGGTGAAAGAGGAAATAAAAATATATAAAAAAGTGGTGGTTGGGAGGAATCATATGCAGACGTGGATGAGACTGTAGTGAATAAAATTATGAAGCTGAGTTTTTTCCCTAATTATGAAGCAAAATAGGTGGCTGTAGCAAAATTTTTCGTTTTTTATTACTTTCCACTATTTACTCATTATTCTATTTTCATTTTGTTTTATTCTGCTGCATTTATTCTTTCAATCCTTTCTTTTTTCTTATCTGATATTTCTTCTTCTATTTTTTCCATTTTTTCTTTTCTTTTCTTTTATTTTTTCTATGTTCTTTATTTTCTCTCTACCTCGGTGTCGTTTTCTTTTCTTTTAGTCCACTCTACTTATTTTATTTTCAGTTTCTTCTTTGATTCTTACTAAATATTTTTCCTTTATTTGTTTTTGGTTCTTTCTTTTATTTATTCAACATTTATCCTTTTTTTATGTGATTCATTGGGTTCCTTTTATCGCGACTCCTTCATTTTATTTCCGTTTCTTGAGTTTACCATCTTTTATTCTTTATTCCCTCAAGTTCTTCTTTTCTATTTTCCTTATTATTTATTTTATCTCTTCCATTTTTTTCATTATTTTTCTTTTAGATTTTCTTGTTATATATGTTCTCTATGTTCTCTAAATCCATTCTACCTTTTCTATTTAATACCTTTTTCTATATTTTTTTAATTAAGTGATTTTTTGTATATTTTATAAATCTTCCTTCTTTTTTCCCAAACTTTTGCTTTTTTTATTTAGTTCTACCTTTTCCCCTTTCCTTTTATTATATTTATTAATTCTGATTTGCTTAATTTTTATGCTTTCTTTATTTTTTCTTAACTTTTTTACTTATTTGTTCTCAAATTCTTTCTTTTCTTTTCATTTCAATACATTTTATATTCTTTGTTTTCTTTTTCTTCTATTTTCTGTTTTCTTATGATGACTTTGTTCTACCATTTTATATTTAAAAAATTCGCTACATCCACCTACTTTCCTTCATAACTAAGAAAAAACTATCCCCCTATTTTTATTCGCTACATCCTCATCCACATGAGCATAAATTGAATCCTCCCAACCACTATTTCTTTTTTCATTTCCTCTTTTACCCTTCCCCATCACCCTGGACGTTGCTCTCCTCTCAACCCTGATCATGACGCAGAGTAATTCTCGGATCAAGTTGTGCGGTCAGGTCATTGTGAGGGTTGAAAGGGGGCGGGAAGCCCCCTCCCAGGGTCTCAGGGAGCGGAGCCCTCGGACCAAATTATTTTTTGATCGTTTTACGAATCTCCTTTGTTCGTACTCACGATGAGTTTTGTTAGTGTTTTGTGATGAATGTGGTTTTTAGATATAGAAACTGTTGGCCCAAAGGCCTTCCACCCTAGTTTTGATGATGATTAACTCATGTAGTTATGTTTACTAATTATCTTGTGTTGTTTAAGTTTCAGATCATTAACCAAGATATTAGTTGGTGATTAGCTTCAACAAGGTGTTTGGAAGCTTTCACAAGTGATTCCAGGGCTCAAAGCTTCAAGATCACACTTTGCCTAGCCCATGGATGGAGTTTTGGAGCAAGTCTTCTTGATGACACAAAGACTTAGGTATCCATAGTTTAGATAGTGTGTTTAGATCCATTTGTAAAGCTTAGTATAGTTGATATGCTCAAGTGCACATAACACACACGTTTCATGATTTGGATTTTGGTTTTCATGAATAGTAGATCAAAACAAGTTTACTTTATTTCTCTATATATTAGATATGTTCTAAATATACATACATGCTTTAAATTTGCTAGACAAACTTATTTTGACTATCCTATTCATATTTTGGAAAAATCAAGTTTGACAAAATACCGGTTTTGTTTTTGATAAAATTTGCAAGACTCAAAAATGAATTGATATAATTGATATATGTCTTGAAATTTTTATCACTTGTTTGAGTTTCAATTTAAAATGATAAAACAAATTTTGTAGATTTTTAGAAGTGTTAAAAGATTTTTAGAAAAATATTTTTCCCAAATTTTCTGACTTTTTTTTGTGCTGACAGGCTGGTCGGTCGACCCGGACGGTCGACCGCACCAAGAGCCGGTCGACCCGTAGGGTCGACCGACGTGCACAGACGTGCACGTCTGGGCAGACACAAAAACGGTCGACCGGGACGGTCGACCGGGTCGAGAGCTCTGCTCTCTGTTTTTCTGGGTCGACCGGGCCGGTCGACCGCAGTTGCCCAACGGTCATATTTCTGACCGTTGGCGGTCGACCGGGCCGGTCGACCGCTGCCTGTCAGAACTGCCAGCTCAGCTCTAACGGCTAGTTTCTGTTTTGGCCTATATAAACCCCAACTTTTTGGGATTTTGGCCAAGTTTTTTAAGGAGAAAAATTTCTATTTTCTAGAGTGTTTAAAACAAGTTTTCAAAAGTGTTTGGGGCTTTAATCTTTCAATTTTTATTGTTTTAGGTTTTTGGAAAAATCAAAGAAAAGAATATTTTGGGAGATTTGTCTTGGTTTTCATTCTATATCTTTTGCAAGAATTTTCCCAAGTGTTTTTCTTTGTTGCTTGTTTTCCAAACACCTAGTTTTCCACACTTGAGCTATCATACTATCCTAATCTATTAGGATATTGTTTTTGTGGAAAAGAAAAGAGAAAAGTAAAGAGAGATTGTTTGTGGTCTTTTGGAACCACTTGTTGTACACCCTTATTCTTTGTGTATCCCTCTTAGGTAGAGGTGATCGGGTGATTGGTTTGCTCCCTCTTGTGAGAGGTGGAGATTTGGTTGTAAACCCTCTTCGGTAGAGGTGTTGGTTGTTGGCTTACCCCTCGGTTGTGAGGTGGTTGTTTGAGAGAGGAGTTAGGTACTCCTAATGTTGTAACAAATCCTTCTCGGTGAAGGTTCCCTCGGTGGGAGTCCTCGGTGGACGTTGATAGTGGATTGGAAATCCTACACGGTGGTGTAGGCGGGGATGTAGAGCAAGGTGCTCGAACCTCGAAACATATCTTGGACTTTGCGTTTGATCCACTTGTCTCTAAACTCTCTCTCCTTACATTTGTGCAAAGCATCATACTTCATATCATATCATATTTGCGTGTGTTGAGCATAATTCATATTGCCTTGCATTATTTCATATTGCTATTCATTATTATATGCTTGGCTTGATTGTGTGTGTGCCTCACTTGTACCTAATCAACAAGAGCTTCACATAGCACCTCAACCCATTCAAGGGGAATCAAGAGGAGTTAGTCCAGAGCCCTTCACGGGGAATTCGGCTACACTTGTTGATTGTACTAAGTGTGTTGCAAGATTCGCATTAGCTTCCGCATTTAGCGAACATAGTTTAGCATTTAGTTCTAGATTAGCACTTACACCTATTCACCCCCCTCTAGGTGTTTTTCAATTGGTATCAGAGCTAGTGCTCCTGATATTAGGCTTAACATCCTAGGAGTGAGATCCATTTGCTTGCTAATCTTTTGTTTGCATTTGTTTGTTTGCACACATATAGTTTACCATGGCCTTCATGACCCCACCTATGTTTGACCCTTCCAACATTCATGTTTGAAGATTAGGATGACCATTTATTTACAAACCCTAGGACATAAAGTTTACCTTGCCATTACCAAGGAATCCTTCCTTAGTGATCGCAATCATATAGGGGCCAACGCACAAGCCCTAGAGGCCATTAGAAGCACATTATCTAAAGATTATCTTTTACGTGTTTCTAACATTGATTCCGCTTTTGTAGTGTGGAACAAATTGACAACAACCACCACCTCCAAGCTTCAAGTGCCAAATCAACCGGAGGAGGAATCTAGTGGAGAATCCGATTCTCAATGCTTCATGGTCCAAGGGAATGACTCCCTTGAGGTACATTCGGAACCCCACTTAGATTCTGATGATAGTGCTACTTCTTCATGTGATGATAATATTGATCCCCATGCTTTAAATGAAGAACTATCAATTGTTTGTGAAAAATTGATTGAAAAATATAACTTGTTGAAAAAGAAAAGTCTAGGCATTAATGATGAAAATAAAAATTTGATTGCTAGACTTGATGTTGTTTTGCAAGAAAAAGGGGAGATTGCTAATAAGAGGGATTCATTAAAATCTCAACTTGATCTTGCACTTAAAGAAAATGAATTTTTAAAATCTAAAAATGATTGTCATGTTCTTTTGAAGAAAAATGAGAACTTGTCTTCAAAAGTAGATTTTGTTTTAAAAGAAAATGTTGATTTGAAAAATAAAATTATTTCTATTTCAAATGAGTTGAATGTTTGTTTAGATAAGAATGTCGTTTTGTAAAATAAGATTGATGCACATGTTTGCCATGCTAGTGTAGCTTCTTCATCTAGTCTACCTAATGCATGTACCTCTTCTTCTAAGATTAATAATGATATATCCATGCTTAAGAAGAAGGTAGATTGTTTGGGCTCCACTATGAGCCAATGTGCCATGAACCACACACGCTTGGAATCCTTGGTTCGAAAGAAATAAGTTCCAACTTTTATGCATGCACACCCATCACGGCATACACATGCTCCTCACGGACACACCCATCACAAATATGCTCATGTGTACACTTGTACACATTGTAGACGTAAGGGCCACCTTGCTAGATTTTGTTTTGATAGATTACATACTCCAAATTTAGCAAAGAATTTTATTTGGGTTAGAGAAGATACTAACCCCCATGGACCCAAAAGAGTATGGGTACCAAAGACCACCCCTCCTATTATTTTTGATGTAGGTGTGGGCTCTCACATGACGTGAGAGTGATGACACCTTGGAGTGGATGCGTTCCAAGCTTAAAGGAAATCATATGGATGCATCACTTTCAAGGGAAGATTTGGTGGAGAAGGCCACCATGTTTTGGAGACAAGGAGAGTTGCTTCTTCGGTTTTGGTAACAATCCTTTACTCCCATTTATTATTTACATGCTTTCATAATTAAAATTTATAGCATGTTTTGATGTTTTATAGCATGTTTCATTGTCTATGGATTAGTATGTAATTACCATGTTTATTAGATCCTTGACATACATGTATAGTTTTTGAGACACACATGCTTATGTGAACCCATACTTAGTGTTCTCACTTTTGTTTAAGATATAATGTACATCATGAATCTAATACATGTGAATTCACATAATAATCATGTATTTATTTTATCATGATGATTTTTATATTGTGTTTTGATGCTTCATGTTAAGATTACTTGTTTAAGATGTTAGTTTTCATTAAGATTAGGACTTATACTTGTACATATAGTGGGCCACAAATAAATCTATATATGTTGAGCTTGATTGCCTATTTGAACCCATTAGATGTGCTAGTATAGTCTAGTTTTGATGATTCATACATTTCAAACTTATATTCCATTTTTGAATTTGTTTTATGAGTTTTCACTTCATGTATATGTTTGTATTACCAAACTTTAAGATATACATGTATACCCCTTGAGTCATTTGCCTTTCATGCAAATCTATATATGGACTCAATTGTGTTTAGGGATATGTATGTATACTTATTGCGTTGACAATTCATACATATACCTTGAAATGAAATTTGTCTTGATGAAGATTTAGTTTTGTTCCTTGATTTCGTATTTATGTTTAAGCTTCATGTATATGTCTATCTTGTCCAAACTATTAGATATACATGTTTATCCTTTTTGAGCCACGTGCCTTAATGCATATATTTTGTGGACTCGTTGAGTTTTGGATATGTATGTATACCTTAGTTTGTATAAGACATACATATGCCTTGAAGATTAAATAGTTTGATGATTTTTATGTCTTCATGTTTTCATACTTAAGGAATAATTGAGCTTAATGAAAAATTTTCATGATTATGATATTCACACCTTATTTGTACACTCACATTTATTGCTTGCTCATGCTTTGTTTTCATGAGTCATATTTATGCCTAATTGAATTAGAGTGTTGATTATCTTGTGGATTTCATGTTTTATGAAAATTATTTTTAGCTTATTCCTTACTTGAAGGATTTCGTACTAGTTAACAAATTTTTTCATTTTAACTAGTTCGTATTCTTCACTTTGGTAGAATATTTCAAACAAAGCTTATTTTTCAAATCTATTTTTGAAAACCCTTCCCTTTACGGGAGGTTGGATGGGAGTCCATGCCTTGTATGCTTATATTGAAAATCCTTTTAAACTTGTGCATGAGATGGGTGGATTGGTAATATGATGTATACACTTGAACTTATTGTTATGTCAATTGGTATCATTGAACTCTTTCAATTGGTATCATTTTGATCTTCTTGTATACTCATATATGTTTTGTATGTATGTATGATTTAAATTCCAAGAATATCAATTTCAATTGGTATCTATTTTCCATACATATATATGTTTGTGTTTATGCTAGTGCTTGAGTTTCAATTTTGTTTAAATTGATTACTTTTAAATTGGTATCAAGACTATGCATTATTTTAGTTTGTATTTCATAAAGGGGGAGAAAATTTGAATTTGTCTTTCAATTGGTATTTGTACTCCCATACTTTATGATTGAAAATTCGAATTTGGTATCATATATTTAAAATGAATAATTCTTATAATTGGTACCAATGTTTCTATGTAAAATCTTTTCTATTGGTAAAACATTTACAACTGGTATCAAAATTTGTATTTAGACATTCAAAATTTATTATGTTTAAATTTCAATTGATATCAAGATATCTTGTGTTTTAAATTGGTATCTAAAATTTTTTGTTTAAAGTAAAATACAAAAGTTTTGTTTTAAATTTCTTATATGCAAGAAGAGCTTAACATCTCTTCTACATATAGATTCATGTTGAGTGTATTGTGTAGTGAAGAGCTTAACATCTCTTCCTTATGTGGTACACGTGTGTAGGGGGAGCTTCACATCTCCTCTTATTCATTACATAATGTGTGTTATGTGAATTAGGGCTTAACATCCCTCCTTCATGTAATGCATATGTGTAGGGAAGCTAACTTAGCGTCTTCCTCTTCATGAATGTATATAGCATATAACATTTATTAATCTTTGTTTATTTTCACTTGGTATCAAGATGCTTCATTGACATATTTTTAATTGATATCATGTTTGTAGTCACTCCTTATTGACTTTGTTTTTGTTTTAGACAAAAAGGGGGAGATCATTGTTTGTATTGTTTTAATTGACACAAAAGGGGATGAAAGATTTTTACCCCTCATTTTATTTATTGTTTTGCTTGTTTACCCCTTTGTTGATGATTGACAAAAAGGGGGAGACAGATTTTGAGTTTGTTTGAGATTTATATATGCATAGTTATGTTTTTGCATATATTAAGTTTAATATAGTTTAATGTATGTTAATTGGTATCTAGAGTTGGTATCTAGAGCATCTAGAAAATGTTTATTTGTTAATTGGTTGTTAATTGGTATCTAGAGCATGCTTTGTTTGAATATTTCATTGGTATCTAGAACCTTTATTGTTTTTGCATATTTTATGCATTCATGTTTTAAGAGCCTTCATTGCATATTATTATGTTTATTTGTCTATGCATGAGTTAAGGGGGAGCTTCTTTGAAGCTTAACTTTAATCCATGCATATATAACTCCATGAGTTTTGTCATCATCAAAAAGGGGGAGATTGTTGGCCCAAAGGCCTTCCACCCTAGTTTTGATGATGATTAACTCATGTAGTTATGTTTACTAATTATCTTGTGTTGTTTAAGTTTCAAATCATTAACCAAGATATTAGTTGGTGATTAGCTTCAACAAGGTGTTTGGAAGCTTTCACAAGTGATTCCAGGGCTCAAAGCTTCAAGATCACACTTTGCCTAACCCATGGATGGAGTTTTGGAGCAAGTCTTCTTGATGACACAAAGACTTAGGTATCCATAGTTTAGATAGTGTGTTTAGATCCATTTGTAAAGCTTAGTATAGTTGATATGCTCAAGTGCACATAACACACACGTTTCATGATTTGGATTTTGATTTTCATGAATAGTAGATCAAAACAAGTTTACTTTATTTCTATGTATATTAGATATGTTCTAAATATACATACATGCTTTAAACTTGCTAGACAAACTTATTTTGACTATCCTATTCATATTTTGGAAAAATCAAGTTTGACAAAATACCGGTTTTGTTTTTGATAAAATTTGCAAGACTCAAAAATGAATTGATATAATTGATATATGTCTTGAAATTTTTATCACTTGTTTGAGTTTCAATTTAAAATGATAAAACAAATTTTGTAGATTTTTAGAAGTGTTAAAAGATTTTTAGAAAAATATTTTTCCCAAATTTTCTGACTTTTTTTTGTGCTGACAGGCTGGTCGGTCGACCCGGACGGTCGACCGCACCAAGAGCCGGTCGACCCGTAGGGTCGACCGACATGCACAGACGTGCACGTCTGGGCAGACACAAAAACGGTCGACCGGGACGGTCGACCGGGTCGAGAGCTCTGCTCTCTGTTTTTCTGGGTCGACCGAGCCGGTCGACCGCAGTTGCCCAACGGTCATATTTCTGACCGTTGGCGGTCGACCGGGCCGGTCGACCGCTGCCTGTCAGAGCTGCCAGCTCAGCTCTAACGGCTAGTTTCTGTTTTGGCCTATATAAACCCCAACTCTTTGGGATTTTGGCCAAGTTTTTTAAGGAGAAAAATTTCTGTTTTCTAGAGTGTTTAAAACAAGTTTTCAAAAGTGTTTGGGGCTTTAATCTTTCAATCTTTATTGTTTTAGGTTTTTGGAAAAATCAAAGAAAAGATATTTTGGGAGATTTGTCTTGATTTTCATTCTATATCTTTTGCAAGAATTTTCCCAAGTGTTTTTCTTTGTTGCTTGTTTTCCAAACACCTAGTTTTCCACACTTGAGCTATCATACTATCCTAATCTATTAGGATCTTGTTTTTGTGGAAAAGAAAAGAGAAAAGTAAAGAGAGATTGTTTGTGGTCTTTTGGAACCACTTGTTGTACACCCTTATTCTTTGTGTATCCCTCTTAGGTAGAGGTGATCGGGTGATTGGTTTGCTCCCTCTTGTGAGAGGTGGAGATTTGGTTGTAAACCCTCTTCGGTAGAGGTGTTGGTTGTTGGCTTACCCCTCGGTTGTGAGGTGGTTGTTTGAGAGAGGAGTTAGGTACTCCTAGTGTTGTAACAAATCCTTCTCGGTGAAGGTTCCCTCGGTGGGAGTCCTCGGTGGACGTTGATAGTGGATTGGAAATCCTATACGGTGGTGTAGGCGGGGATGTAGAGCAAGGTGCTCGAACCTCGAAACATATCTTGGACTTTGCGTTTGATCCACTTGTCTCTAAACTCTCTCTCCTTACATTTGTGCAAAGCATCATACTTCATATCATATCATATTTGCGTGTGTTGAGCATAATTCATATTGCCTTGCATTATTTCATATTGCTATTCATTATTATATGCTTGGCTTGATTGTGTGTGTGCCTCACTTGTACCTAATCAACAAGAGCTTCACATAGCACCTCAACCCATTCAAGGGGAATCAAGAGGAGTTAGTCCAGAGCCCTTCACGGGGAATTCGGCTACACTTGTTGATTGTACTATGTGTGTTGCAAGATTCGCATTAGCTTCCGCATTTAGCGAACATAGTTTAGCATTTAGTTCTAGATTAGCACTTACACCTATTCACCCCCCCCTCTAGGTGTTTTTCAGAAACCACTGGGCATCATTCAATGTCGGTGAATGGGGGTCTGTTGATGATGGCGTTACTGATATAAGGACTGCGACTCATGATCTCATTCCTCTTGAGGACTGGGACTATGGTCACAATCCTTTTATTAATTAAAAATTAGGACATTTTACTAGGATTGTTATCATTATCGCAGAAAAATTGTGTATTTATGAGAAATGCTATCATGGTCACAGTCCTAATAAAAACTCAAAAATAAGACATTTTTGTGAGTGCATTTTTGTGAGGACTGCGATCATGATCACATTCCTAATAAAGAGGATTGTGATCATGGTCGCATTCTTATAAAGACTAAAAAACATGACATTTTTTTTAGGAGTGCGATCAAAATCGCAGTCCTAGTAATGAGGACTGCGATCATGGTAGTTCTATAAAAACTAAAAAATATGACATTTTTGTGAGGGCTGCGATGAATCATCGCAGTCCTAGTAAAGATTTAGAAATATGGCATTTTTGTGAGGATTACGATCATGATCGCAGTTCTCTATATACCAGCAGTCCGCATTTTTGAAGCGGTCTGTTTTTTTTTTTGAAGCGATTAATGCGGAACATTTGCGTCTTTCGTCGCTGAGGAGCGCTTCTGTGCTTGACGTGTGGGCTCACATGGTTGGTTTAACAAAGGAGGTTGTTGTAGCAAATTAATAAAGCTGAGTTTCTATTAATTAATGTTTAACATAGGGTGCTATAGCAAAATCCCCTATATATTTATTTAATTCTTTTTTTTGCATTCTTTGCTTCTTTCACTTTTTTTTATCAACATTTATCCTTTCTTTTTTTTTATGTGATTCTTTGATTTCTTTTTTTTTCAACAAACTCCTTTATTTTACTTTTCCTTAATTTACATTTTACTTTTTCAGAGCTTCTTATATTTTATTCTTTCCCCCCATGTTCATTTTTTTCCTTATTATTTATTTCCATTTTCCAGATTTTTCTGTATTATTTCATTATTATTATTTTAAAATTTCTTGATTATTATTTATTATTCTCTAAATCTTTTCTTTTTTTAAATTTAATTTTTTTCTATCTTATTTGAGTTTTTTTTTTTAATGAGTTCCTCTTTTTCTCCAAATTTTTTGTTTTTTATTTTGTTCTACCTTTTTCCTTTCCTTTTATTTTCTTTATTAATTTTGTTTATTTAATTTTTATGCTTTCTTTCTTTTTTCTTAACTTCTTTAGTTATCTCTTCTTAAATAGTTTCTTTTCTTTTTCATTTTAGTAAATTTCAATATTCTCTAAACTCTTTTTCTTCTATTTTTTTCTTATGACTTTTTTCTAATTTTTTATATTCATTTAATTTTTTTTATTTTTTTGTATTTTTTGTTCTTTCACCGATTCTTTTTAACTTTATTTTCCCATTCTTTTCTTTTCTTTAAACTTCTTTCCTTTCAGATATTCTTTCATTTCTATTTACTTATTATTCTTTGTTTTTCTCTATTTTTCCACAATTCCTTTCTTTTTAAAAGAAAGTTTTTGTTAGTTTCTTTTTCTAAGACTATACTTTTTTTAATTCTCTCTTTTTTATTTTTTATTATATCACACACGTGCATCACACGTACACTTTCCTAGTAAATTTAAAATCGCATATCAGCCATCTTTACTTGTTTAAGCTCTTTGATATTCTCATAAGTTAACAGTGATACACGTGTATAATAAAACGGGTACGAAATTTCTCCAAAAACTGTTCTTGATTACAAAAACCATTGTCTAACACAAATCTGGCAAACTTGCATCAAACGAAAGTTGAGTTCATATACTGTGTTGTAACATCATTCAGCAGTACAACTTTGCATGCAGCTCCCTGCCCAAACATATAAAATTGAAAGTGATTTGATGGTTTTAGAAACAAATTTCAAAATTACCGATGAGCTAACAAGCAAATTGAAGAGTGAGTGCTGTCAAAAAATGAATTGTTTCATACTGGCAAGGAAATTATTCTTAATTAATAATTTACTCATCAAAGCACAAATAAAAAAAATATGCATGTGAATTTGTCAAGGATGATAATGTAACACATAAAAACATTACTAGTACACATTAATTTAAACTGATAATATAGTGATCAGTTTCAGGAGTAAATCTAATCGCTTGAAAAAGTATAGAAAATATGCAGTTGTAAAATAAAAATAGTTGAAGCATGAATACATTACATTATTGTACATATGCAAGTGATATGCAAGTGAAATGCAGGTTGTGCAAATGAAAAGGATAACACAGTATATAGAAATTAATGAACATAATGTAAGAGCTGCATAGAAATAAAGATCATTTAACAAATTCTAACTATTTTATAATTTGATTTCAGACCCAGTTGAGCATGAAAATATGAACCAGATCTCATCAGGCAAGCCCCCTCCCTCTTCTAGCCAACACTGCATATCTGCAACGAGGCCCACTACAACCATCAGTGATAACTGCTCTCTTCAGTTGGTGCATGCCATAACACACTTCCGCCAGACTACATGTTCAGCAAATCATTAGGTTCTGCATACAAGAACTTGGTATTCTCAGTTCCTTGTGATGTCTAAGCTTTTCCTTCTTACCTTTGCATCAATTGTTTTATCTTACTCTAAATTATAGCGAAGTCCAGGGACAATAACAAGTTACCTGCATATTGCTTGCAGCATGCTGTGCATCAATGGCATGGTTCAAGGATTTATCTAGGGAAAAAAAAACCGACAGTTTGGCTGCTATAGAATTTAGATTTCAGCTCGGTAAAACTAGAATAACCCATGCATCCAAAAGATGATTACAACTCAAATAGTCATATTTAAATTTTACGTACCATACGCAATCATCCCATCTTTTGCATCTTAACTTGAAAACATATAGCTGACAGCAGCGAACCTTAATGGTCTAGTATGAATACCAAGTTGCATCTTTTCTTCATCTTCTCTATGTTGGTCTTGACAATCCAATTCAAGATCAAGATCAACTGGTCCAATCGGTCAGGTCTGTAAAAATCAAGTGGGAAGTTTTCTGCTCAATTGAACGTTCCTTAATTACAAAACCACCTTTTAAATCCTTTCCTTGGATATCAATCAGACTAGTGTTTAGTCAACTGGTATTTAGTCAGTCTCGTATTAGTAATAAATCAGCAAGATAAATAATTTAACAATACTTTATCTAATAATAATATTTATTAAAATAAATATTCTAGCATGAATACTTTATTCAGCATAATCCCTGCAATAAAAACATTAATTCAAATATACAGAAAATATAATAGAATTCAATAATTTCACAATCAATATTTATATAAGATAAATATTTATTAACAATACATCATGCAAAATTGAACGTTAGTATAAACGGATAGAGTAACAGAATAAAAACCAGATTTTGGAGTAAGGCACGCGTAAAGAGAATCTTCTTAAAACAATTACGTCCCCCGCTAAGGTGCATATGGATAGTAGATGCTGGTCTCCCAAAATACAACACTCCTTCACGTATTATGTGCATCACTTTGCAAAATCACGTACAGTCGAACCAAAGTTGACCCGTACCTTCCATTTGACCGGAAGTAGAAAAAAGAACACACAGACCAAAAATCAAATGTCAGACACAATTCTGAAATATAAACAGTACTTTAAAGAATCCTCCTTAAAGAACTTAATTATTCATTGTAGTTGATTGAATTTTGGAATTCTCAGTTGTGAGTACTTTTTTTTATTCATTGAAGTGAAAGTCTGCACTTTATATAGGATTCGGAGGAAACCTTTCGTTTGTAACTGGTGCAACCCTTCCAAACAGTCACATATGTTCGACACATGTTCGGTTAGAACAGGCGCAACCGTTCTGAACAAACACATCCATTCGGCCGTAACTGGTTGTCCCCGAACAGACACATCCATTCAGTCGGAATGAGCGCAACCGTTCCAAATAGATACATTCGTTCCTATACCATTTCCAATGTAGGACTAAAGAGTGAATTTTGTCTCATTTAGCTATTGTATTAAGCCAACTTCCGACCTGAATATTTCATTCATTCAGAAACAGAATTGAACATGTGAATATACCACATTCATCCACAATCGAAGGAGAACACATTCCATTCATCTCCCATACATTCTGAGCAATAGGTCACGCTTAATTTCAACTCAAGTTTTCTCAAAAACTCACTTAGTTTAATTCCGAGTTTTCAACAATCCCCCACAATGAATGGAGATTTAAGAAATTATACAAATTATGAGACTGACTTTATAGTGAAAGGCACTTTAAGAAAGAAACTACATCAGGATAGGTGAATTACGTATTGAACCTTCCATAACGAAGCCTTATCGGACTTACTAACCAATCAGTGAACTATGTCTTGAATTGTCAGCTGTTTGTGTAAGCCAATTCAACAGGCCTCACATAGTAACTTTTCAAAACCAACTTTGGTTTTCAGTTGTGTCCATTTCGGCCCTGGACATTCTTAATTTCAGATAGTGTGTTTAGAGAATCGCAGCCTCCATAGAAACTCCCAAAGAGTCGACCCAGCTCTATACTCACATAAGTGATCATCCCATTAAGAGTAGTTTACTCTACCTCACTTATTTTAATAACAAGATATAGGCATCATTCAAAGCATTAAGCCTATCCTAAGCTCTTTTGTAGAAAGAATTTGGATGCACCATAAGAATGAGTTGGAGTTAAGCTCCTAAATGCTTACTCCCAGAGTCAGTCATAACCAGTTTTTCCTCTTGAACTTAGTCTGTGGGATCTTCAGTCGCTAAGTGAGATTTCCATTAAGCTGACTCGATGTGGCAGGCTTTTAGCCTCATTCCCCTTGATGCTCAGTTTATACGCTCTCCACTCAATTCTTTAGTGAACGGATCTGTTAAGTTATCTTTTGACGCCACAAAGTCAATTAAGATAACTTCATTTGAGAGCAAATGCTTAACGGTGTTATGTCTACGACAGATGTGTCTAAACTTACCGTTATATAATAAGATTTTTGTGTCCTAGATATCGTTACTTGATTATAGCAGTGAATGCATATGGCGGCACTGATTTAGGTCATAAAAGTATATCCTCCAAAAATTGTCGAAGTCATTATGCTTCTTCTCCATTCTTATCCAAGGCTATAAATTTCAATTCCATTGTAGAACGAGCTATGCAAGTTTGTTTGGAGGAGTTCCAAGATATGACTGCGCCTCCGAGAGTAAAGATGTATCCGCTAGTTGATTTCGATTTCTCAAAATCTGCAATCTAGTTTGCAATAATATACCCTTCAAGTATAGGTAGATACTTCTCATACCTCAAGACATACTCCTTAATATTTATCGGTAGATTCACCAGGTTTAATTTTTCTTTAAAAATTCACTTACTCCCGATTAGTTTACTGCCAGGTGACAAGTTTACCAATTCCTAAGTATAATTGCTTAGGATGGATCCTATTTCGATGTTTACAACTTCTTTTCACATTTGTACTTCTGGGGTAGACATAACTTTTTTAAATGTTTGTGGCTCGCTCTCAAGCACATATGCTACGAAGTCTGAACCAAAAGATTTAGAGATTCTCGATCTCTTACTCTTCCTTGGTTCAACTTCCGTATTACTCTTGGTTCATTGGGTCCTTCATCCCTGAACTCTTTTTCATGTGTTTTCTTCCCAGAAAAATTGTTTTCTTCCCATTTGTACGAGAATACGTCTTCAAAGAATACATCTCTTGATTCGATAATCATGTTTACATGAATATCTGGTATTTCTGATTTGTGTACCAGAAAACTATAAGCACTGCTATTCAAGGTATATCCTATGAAAATGCAACCCAACATTTTAGATCCCAACTCAGTCTTCTTAGGTAGTGGCATTGATACCTTTGCAAGGTACCCCATATTTTGAAGCAACGGTAGGAAGGAGGCCTTCCATGCAACAACTCAAATGGAATAAGACCAAGTTCTTATGGGGTACTCTGATTTGCGATGGCTCCCCCCACAAGTTCTGTGGTGATTCAAAACTTACGAGCATGAAATTGACCATCTCTTTTAAAGTTCTGTTCTTTCTTTCAGCAACCTCATTTTGCTGAGTAGTGTATAGTGCTATGATTTTGGTGATTTTGAATCCATTTGATTCATATTCTCCGCCTTCGGGATAGGAAGGGGAGTAGACATCACAG
This sequence comes from Agave tequilana, assembly GCA_038442645.1. Taxonomy (NCBI): domain Eukaryota; kingdom Viridiplantae; phylum Streptophyta; class Magnoliopsida; order Asparagales; family Asparagaceae; genus Agave; species Agave tequilana. The sequence goes on from JAVJIF010010775.1 coordinate 52,562, forward strand.
CCTGGTTCGACACGCTCAGTGTCCCACTGGTACTCTCTTGATTATTATCAGTTATTTTTTACAGTCTTCGTAATTTTGAGGAAATTGAAATTTGTCAAAACCAAAGTTCTAAATATCGAATATCGGGCATATCGGGCGTTCATATTGGACAATATATAATAAAATATTAATAACTCAAAGTTGGTTTAATGTCATAGATATCATCTACCAAATAAAACGATATAATATACATGCAAAGATGATAAAAAATAATGTATATTTGCACGCAGTCGTGCAATAAATAAGTTATTTCATATTGGGCGATATCTCGGGCGATTTATTGCCTGATATCGGGCGATTTATCGGTTGATGTTTCAAATATCGGTCATTTTTTATTGTAAACGATATGGCGAACGATTTTCCCATATCGTCTGATATCGTATCGGCAGCATGTAAAAAATGAGATATCGGCTGATATCTCAGCCGATATTTAAAACAGGGGTCAAAACAACATTTGTAAATAAACTCTTTAAAAGATCTCCTATTGGTATTTAATAAAACAGGAATTATGAGATATGAAATCTCGCTAAACAAAATTAAACAGCTGAGTACGCGTAAAACGAATCTCCCTAAGATAATTACATCACCCACTAAGGTGCATATGGAATAATTGACGCTGGTCTCCCAAGATACAACATTCCTTCACGCGTTCTGCGTAATACTTTGCAAAATCACGTTCAGTCGAACCAAAGTTGACCCGTATCTTCCATTTGACCGGAAGTAAAAAAAAGAGACACGGACAAAACAGACACATCTATTCCGAACAAACACATTCGTTCGCTGAACAAACACATCCATTCAGTCGTAACTGCTTGTCCCCGAACAGACACATCCATTCGGGCGAAACAGGCGCAACTATTCTGAATAGACACATCCGTACCTATACCACTTCCAATGTACGATTAAAGAGTTCTCACTCTTTTTAGTCTCATTTAGCTATTGTATTAGGCCAACTTCTGACTTGAATATCTCATTTATTCGGAAACAGAATTTAACATGTGAATATAACACTTTCATCCACAATGGAAGGAGAACATATTCCAACCATCTCCCACGCATTCCGAGCAACGGGTCACGCGTAATTTCAACTCAAGTTTTCTCAAAAACTCACTTGGTTTAATTCCAAGGTTCTAACACACTCTTCCTTTCATTAAATCAAACTTGTCTAAATACTCCTTTAGCCGAGTCCTTTTCTTTTATTTATTTCTTTTTTACTTTCCATCATTCAATCTTTTTTTGTTTCACATATAAACAGTATCAAATCACAAATTGTTCTTAGAAACAGCCAACGATGAACTGAAAAAGATAAAAGGATCCACCATGTCATTTTGGGCAGGCATGTCATTTTGGGCAGGCAGGGAGACACCCAAACTGAAACTCAAAGTCACAAAATTTGATCAATTTATAAGATGTTGCAAGCATAGACCAACTAGGCAGGGTTAAAATCTATATGTACATAGCCGTTTTTAGATCTACAGAATCTGCCTTACTAAAGGACTCTTGTTCACTTTCCAACAACCTGATTCTGAAAAGATTTAATCATATTTCACCAATCTACTATACATTTTCTTCAAGCATGCCTTACTGGTCACGCTTCTCTTGTGGTGTCAATGATGCTACGGTCCAGACATATTCATACTCTTTCAAAGGGAAAACTGCTACCTTGTGGCATCAAACTCATTAATTTACCACTGTCCCAATCCCTCTCCTGCTTTCGTTTCCAACACAATTTAGAAATGCCATAATCCTAGAATAGAGAATTCCCTCCATATTTGTCTCCAGTTCTGTTTACAATCCTATCTCTTTTAACCACATTTGCCCCTTAGTCCATGAACTTGACTTGTTGTGTAATAAGCTAGCAATAGTGCATCCCCGCATTTAATTTGAAAATCCCCTTGCCCACTACTAATGGGGAGATTTGAACCAACAACCTCACACCAAAGGAAGGAAGGATATACTTGGCTTTACAAATGCCTGTCAACATGTCGACCACTACGAGTTGGTCGCAAATTCCTCACCAAACCAATTATGAGAAAGAGAAAGCATCGTCATTAAACCTATAACGAAGTTCTCATTCTGTTTTAAGCACATGCATTGAAGGAGGAACCTATAATTGTCCGCTAGACTCAAAGAATCAAGATGAAGGGGTAAGAATCAATAGAATAATATTTTCCATGGGGACATTGCGTTCGTACTGGCATAACAAAAGCCAAAGAGCCAATTGAAATCACATTCCCAGTGCAAGATCTAATATACCTCTTGGGGGAAAAAACCAAACAAGCTCTAGTAAACTTAAAATAAAACAACATTGGTGAACTTTCTTCTAGATACACCTTACTCTGTCTCTATTATACCACCTAATCAGAATGCAAAGGCCACACGTTTGCATTCAGCATATTTGATTAAGAAATTTACTAACCCCCACATTTTTACATTTTCAGAAACTATTTAATTTATGATGAAAAAATTGAAATCGGGGCACAGATTGTAACAATTGATCATGCAATCACAGTGATTTCATTCATCTTTCAAAATGTAACAAAGTTCGCTCCTTTCTGATATATCTGGAACCAAATAGACAAACAAATCCAAAAACAGTTAAAAACACCAAAAAGAAAAAGTAAAAACTTTTGCTATCAAAAATAGAGAACTCAAAACTGGTACAACAATACCAAACAAGCCCCAGTAAACTTTTTGATATAAAACCACATTGATGAGTTCTCTTCTAAAAACAATCTGCAGCTTTATCCCCCCTAATCAGGAAGCAAAGGCATCACATTTGCATTCAACATATTTGATTATGACGCCACTACCCCAAAATTCTTACTTTTTCAGAAACAACTTAATTTGCAGATAAAAATGAAATCAGAACACAAATTGCAAGAATTGACTATGCAATCACAATGAACTCATTCATTTCTCAAAATGTACACAAAGTTCGCTCCTTTTTCAGCTACATCCCTCATCAAATAGACAAATAAATCAAAACGCAAGGTTTTAAATTTTTAAGGAAAAAAAGAACTTTTACAATCAAATACAGAAAACTCAAGAGCTGGTACAACAAAAAGCAGTGTGCTTTCAAAAATTGATGAGTCAAGCTGAGGGATTGCAAGAGAAGACCTGACGAGGGAGCCTCCAGGCCTCCGATGATCCGAAGCACATGTCATCTAGGGCTTCGCTCCTGCACCAGCGGCACCACTTGGAGTTCTTCTCGCACTCGGTTCTCGATCCGATCTCGCTGCAGTTGGGGATCGTGTCACCGCCCTTGGTGACCTTATTCGACGACGGGATGTAAGCGAGAGATAATGAGATCGTCGAGAAGAGGAGGAGAGAAAGGAGGAGAAGGGGGAGGGTAACCCTAGAAATGGCCATGGCGGAGGACTGAGTAGTGAAAGAGGAGCGGCGAGTCAATCCAGGAAGCAGCAAACGTTTTGAGTCTCAGAATTTTTTTTCCTTCCGTGTTTTTAGAGAGAACTAATTGGGATATTAGCGTTTATTTACTGGGTAACTTATTCGGTTAAGGACTTGACTTTTAGCAAATTTTAGGCCATATCATTGGGTTGTCTCTCAATTGTCTTTTAAATTATTATTTAGTCTTTAAACTCTAATAAATTACAGCAAATTAGCCTCTCAAATTTTTTAAATTGCTATTTGAATTGCATGTAGCACAACAATAGAGTTGTCTTCCTTGTTTTTTTTTTTTTTTTGGTTTCTTTTCGTTTTATTTTCAAGTTAACTTCAACAAATTTGTATCAAAATTCTAATTCAAGACTATCAAGGTGGAAGAAGAACTAATTTCCGTGGCTTCCTATTCAAAAATTACTTTAATTCGAATCGAATTTTGTTAATAAAAAACTTGAAGTCTTTTCTTTTTAGGGAAACTTGAAGTCAAACTTAGAACTCTTACACCTCATGAAATTAAAAGTTTTATGTCTATATTAAAGGGGATTTCGCTACAGTCCTCTACGTCAAACTGTAATTGGAAAAAAAAAAATTCAGCTTCATGATTTTATTTCCTTCAGGCACATCTTTTTTTAAAATCAACCATGTGCACTCACATGTCAAACGCAGAATCGCTTCTCAGCAGCGAAAGACGTAAATGCCCCGCAGTAATCGCTTTGAAAAAAAACAGAGCGCTCCGAAAATGTGAACAACTAATATATAGAGGACTGCGATCATAATCACAGTCCTCACAAAAAATATATATATTTTTTAGGACTGCGACCATGTTCATAATCCTCTTTATTAGTACATGTTTCTGAGTGTTTATAGGAGTGCGACTATGATCGCATTCCTTATAAAAATGATATATTTCTGAGTTTTTATAGGACTGTGATCATGATCGTAGTCTTTTTTATTAGGACTGAGACCATGATCACAGTGCTTACAAAAATGCCATGTTTCTGATCTTTATTAAGATTGCGACCATGACTGTAGTCCACTTTATTAGCACTGTGATCACACAAAAATGCCTTATTTCTTAGTCTTTATTAAAGGACTGCGACTATAGTCGTAGTTCTCACAGAGGACTGTAATCATGAGTCGCAGTCCTCATATTAGCATTGCCATCATCAACAGACCCCTGTTCACCGGCAATCGATTTATGCACAATGCTTTTTAGATCTAAAAAATGCATCGATTATAAACACAAACAAAACTTATCGCGAGCACAACGAGATCTACAAAAAGTCGATCCCAAAAATTAATTCGTCTGGGGGCTCCGCCCCTTAAGACCATCGGGAGGGGGCTCCCTGCCCCCTTCCAACTCTCACAGTAACCTGACCGTGCAAATCGACCCGTGAATTACTCTGAATCGAGGTCAGGGTTGAGGAGAGAGCAACGTCAGGGACGATGGGGAAAGCTAAAAGAGGAAATGAAAAATATATAAAGAAGTTGTGGTTGAGAGAATCAATTTATGCTGACATAGATGAGGCTGTAGTTAAGAAAATTATGAAGCTGAGTTTTTTTTTTCTAATTATGAAGCATAGTAGATGACTGTAGTGAAATTTTCCCTCATTAAACACCTCATTCTCAATTTGTTTTCTCACCAACAAATCAAAAAAGGAGAAAGTACAATTCTAATTATGACAGCAACTATAATTTGTTAGCTCTATTGTGTGCTAGTTTGATAATGACTACTTATTGAGTTACTTATGCACTAACTACTCTTATTCTAGTGCTTTGTATTTGATTTAGGTCAAAGCACTTATACGGATGTTGGATGAATCAGAGCTAAAATTGCAATATCAAATAAGGAGGTGGTGATTGTTTTATCAAAAAAAATGCGAAGTAAAATTCTTATTGATTGTAAAAAAAAATTACAACTGATGAGATCCGATTACAAAAGAGGGGAGGATATTTAAATCTCCCCTTTGTTTAAGGCTAAGTTCTTCGTGTGGTGATAGAAAGTTAATCTTGTTCTCTGTTGACCGGCTGAACGACAAGCTTCTCTTGAATCATTTTAAGGATGTAAGATCACTCCACTTAGATACGGCAAGTGTTGGAGTTATCTTTTTTAAGAAGAAATTTCTTTCTTTCTCTCTCTCCTTTGAATGCCCAAAGCTTCTGAACTTTGTGGTTGTTTTGCTCCTTTTAAAAAAAAGAAGATTCGCCTGTTCAATAGTTTTCATGTCTATTTATAGGGGTATTTAGGAGTAAAATTGTCCTCTAAAATCTCTCCATAATGGGGATTAACTCTCCACATTACTTGGGTGTTAATTGACCCAGTAATGAGGCAGTCACAACAGAAACGCGACCCTCGGGGGTTCTGCTCTGTTGCTGAAACGCGGGGCTCATATGCTCGCGTTTGAGTTGAGATAAAGGGTTATCTGAGGTCCGCGTTTGAGTTGGAACGCGACTCTGGCTAAACTCCACGTTTGAGTTGGAATGCAGGCTTGGTTGAGCTCCGCGTTTAAATTAGAACGCGGGCTTGGCTGAGCTTCACATTTTAAAGAGGAATGTTGGACAGATCAGGTCCACGTTTACCAATAGACGTGAGGTTCGCGTTTGAGTGAGATCCGCATCTGAGTATTTATCTTCAGTGATTTTTAGACAGTTTATAGAACCCCCTCTAAAGTTTTTGAAACTCCGCGATTGACTGGGACGGATTTCAGAATACTTTAGACTTCATGTTGATTTGGACCCCATGATTAGACTGGCAATCTTTTGAGATGTCTTGAATTTGATCTTGTTTGGATTCCGATCTTTGTGAGTGTACTGTTGAACTGCTTGAAACCTCTAGGGTAGATCTTTGTGAGTATCTAGATACATAGTCTAGAACTTATCTGAGCTTTGATTTGGTTGTCAGTATACTGTTGAATCGATAGGATTGTCGATTGCTTTTACCAGTGTACTATTGAATTGATTACAGAAGTAGGGACATACTCCTGTGTTGGAAAGAGAAGATGTGGCTCTCGCTCATTGGTTGAAGACGCGACTTTCATTTGTCATTGAAACGTGACCTCATGAAACGCGGGGGTTGCGTTGGATGATTCTGGACGCGAGCCTCGTGTTGATTGCATTTCAAATGCGAGCGTCACATGGACGCGTGTCTAGCTCGAATTTAACTTGAGATACACGTTGCGTATCTCGACCATTAAAAGGTTTATAAAAAGACCAGATGTCTTTTCAACAATCATCATTTGACTATCTTCTTCAATCTGAACTCGCGTTTGAGTTTCTTCAGAGCTTTTAAGCTTTTCACAGAGCTCAAAAAGTCTCGAGCCTTTTTTTGTATGCGTTTGAAAATCAGACAAACTAAAGCGATTGAAGTTGAGTGTTAGAGGTGACAATTAACATAGCAATCAAAAGTTAAGTAATTCCACTAGGGAATTTGAGAGGGTTACTATCAGAGGTGTGATGTTAACTTGACAAGGGTTAAATCCGTGATTTGAACGAATTTTGTGGACTTGTTATTTAATTGATAAGAACAACAAGTGGAGTTTGATCCACTGGGGATTTATGAAAATTTTTACCGTCAGAAGTGTAATGTTAACGTGACGAGTTTGAATTTGCCGTTTGAGAAAATTAAATTGTCAAAGGTGTGACACTAACTTGATAATGATGTATGTTAGAGGTATGATGTTTAACTTAGCACCAAGAAGGTCTCATTTTCATTGAGAAGACTGAAAATATCACCGTTATAAGTTTATTGTTAACTTAACAATGGGATGAATGTTAGAGATATGATATTAATTTAGAATTGAACGTCTCGGTTTCGATGAGAAAGCACGAGGGAAGATCATTGTTATAGGTGTGGTATTTAACTTAACAATGAAATGGTTATTAGAGGTGTGATATTTAACTTAGCATCGAATGTCTCATTTTCATTGAAAAAATTGAGAAAATTATTGTCATAGGTGTAATATTAACTCAATAAGAATTTGTATTGCGATATGAACAGTTTTGATCAGAGGTGTAGTTTTTAACTTGACATGGGCTGAATTCGTAATTTGAATGAATTTTGTGAACTTGCTATTTTATTGATGAGAATAACAAGTGGAGTTTGATCCACTGGGGACTTATGAAAATTTTTACCGTCAGAAGTATAATGTTAACGTGATGGGTTTGAATTTGTAGTTTGAGCAATTAACTTAGCATCAAGAAGGTCTCGTTTTCATTAAGAAAACTGAGAAAATACTGTCATAGGTTTAGTGTTAACTTAACAATGGGGTGAATGCTAGAGGTATGATATTAACTTAGCATTGAACGTCTCAGTTTCGATAAGAAAGCTTGAGGGAAAATCATTGTCATAGCTGTAGTATTTAACTTAACAATGAAATGGATGCTAGAGGTGTAATATTTAACTTAGCATCGAACGTCTTGTTTTCATTGAGAAAATTGAGAGAATCACTATCATAGGTGTAATATTAACTTAACAGAAATTTGTATTTACGATATGAGCAATTTTGATCATAAGTGTAGTTTTTAATTTGGCCAAAAAGTTTTACGATTTGAGCCATTTTGGTGGACTCATAATTCTATTGAAGTAAATTGATAAGTTGAAATTCTATCCTACTGGGATATATTAGTTTTTCTGCCAGAGGTATAATGTTAACGTGACAGTTCGATCTGTGATTATTTCGTTGGGGAAACAATTACATTTTTTTTGTGGTCCTACCATTCCATGGACGAGAATTGATAAGGAATTTTGGAGGGAAAATGCGGAATCAGGTCTCTCAGGATTTTTAGCAAACCCTCAGCTATCAACGGATTTATTACACCTTTACCAATTACCATCTGAGTTGGGTTAGCCATATTATTTCCTTCAGCATGATGAGTTGTTAAGGATTTTTCATTAGCCTTAAAAGCCAAATGTTTTCTTTATCTTTTAGTCGTCGGAGGCATTGGATTATTTTGTTACTTTAAGTAATATGGTGTACCCTCTGGGTTTTCACTCCGGAGATGAATTTATGAATTTGCGGGATTTTGTCCAGAGATTAACATTCCTCGTGCAACCATCTTTGATCCTCATTCGGTCACCACACTTTGATATGAATGTGAAAACAACGGAAATGTTCTGCAAAGATGCGTCACGAACCTTCTTCAGTGAGTTTGACTTGCTAAGCCATCAGATAAACTCATTCAACCCACCATGAGAGTTGATCGATCACCATATCTTAATGTGAATGTGGAAACAATGGAAAGGTTCTGTAAAGATGCGTCACGAACCTTCTTCAATGAGTTTGGCTTGATAAGTCATTAGATAAACTCATTCAATCAGCTCATCTGACTATTTGCATGCCTCGTCGTTGGGTCGAGCTTCGATCAATCGAACAGGAGAAGGGAGGCATGCCACCGTTACAGATGAAAAAGTTAGGTAATTAATCCATCCTTCTGCATCGAGAGGAATGATCAAAAAGAAGAGTGCCTAAAATTGTTACTTAGGCATGCTCGACTTCAAAATATCACCTATTTTCTAAGTTGAAGATGGTGCATGTCTATATACTAGAGAAGAATGACAAGGCTAAAAACTTGACATTTTGCCTCTGTTTTTTCTTTAGTGTTTACATCATAAATCATAATGTCAGCAATGTTCAGTCTGCTCAGTGTCGATCGACAGTGATTTGATCCATTGAATAAGGAAGCTTTCTTTGATGCTCTCCCAAACATCTTGGATCTCAAACCCTAATTCATCTGATTGATCAGGTTAAAGCTTTGATTAGAGATGTAGTGTTAACTTGATCATGAGAAGAGTGACAAAGTTAAAACTGAAGTGTAACGCCCCAATCCCGCAGATACGAGGACGTTATGACGATATACATACGTAGGGCGAAGATACCCTCACATACGTACGCTAAGCCTCAGTACAGGAATAACCTCCAGATATATAAGAGTTCCAGCAGGAAATAAGTACAAGAATACCTACAGAAAGATGTTAATGATCATAACAGTTACGAAAACATGGATAAATAAGATAACAGAAATAAATCACAAAGATACCTATAAATGGTCTCGATGATGAGTCTCCTATGTGAATCCAATGGACTATCTGACAATACGATAACTCAGATCACCAATCTGGGCACGCAAACCCAGGGTCGTCAGAAAGCAACCTAGTGAGTGATAAAATGAAGGAGGCAGTAATATGTAATCTAGTAATACAAGTACGATAATAAGATATAATACATGTTCATGTATCAGTGATACCATAATAGGACGTTAGTAATCAGTAGAAACATAAAATGTCCTCTTTTAATACCATCACCACCTAGCATGTTATCATCGGGTCATGTCTACAGTAGTCTCAAGTTTTATAGAATAAATAATGTTGTATAGTGGTGATGTGATAGACATGAACATGCAGATGTGCAGTATGCAACCAACCATACTACTGTGTTGTGCATATACAGTAATGATGTCTGTAAGGTATACATAAAGCAGCATATATGCAATGCAGAGTATACATGTATATCAATAGTGTTGACCACATGGAGTGTAACAAATATCAGAAAATGATCGTGACATGATCGTGAATAAAACATCAAGAATAGTAACAAGTATAAAGGGATAATAATATACATGTGCCGAGCATGTCAGGTGATTTATACAATAATAACAACCAGTACCACCTGGTATTTTAATCAATCTCTTCCAGTATCTCATACCACTGAGTTCATACTGGAGCCCGCACTCCAGTCGAACCCATCCGGACATGGCATACGGGTACAATTATCCAAACGAGAGAGTGATCAAATAACAAGTGTTCCCGATGTCACTATTATTTACATCATTTTATTATGTTAACTGGAAACCCAATAGTCGAGGAGCTCTAGTCAGGTGGGTGTATCTCGTGCATACCCAGGACAACGGATTTAAACAGACCCCTGGCTGCTGAGATCAGGGCTATCCGCTAGGGCAGGAGCAAAAAATAATACAATACAAACTGTAGCCAGCCGTACTACGTCTCCTGCAGTGGGACTAACAATGGATCCAGACATCTACCCGACAAGACCTAGTTAACTCTCAAGTCTCCTCCATCCTCAAGTTATATTCATTATAGTTAAAGTATACTGCATAGCAAGAACAAGCATAGTGCATAGTACATGCAACATGATAACATGACCTGAGCTCTGTTGATAGCATATAACAAGATAGCGGGAAACGAGAAACAATAGATGTGAGATTCTATAGGTGGCCCCATGGCTTGGATCCACGTGTCACTTAGTTCCACACACATCGCATATCAACAGCTCATGTATCCAATAATGAAAATATCAGTAACGGGAAATAATCATGCAATAGGAATACATGAATATACATGCAACAATAAGACATGCAATAGGAACGGTGATCCATATGACAAGAATATATAAATTATATATGCATGTGTAACAGTGATGTGTGACCATGATATAACTGTGTACCGAGTATCCATGTAACGATGACAACAATATATGAAATGACGGTATTCCGTGAATTGGTGTATCTATGTATCGTTAGGACATGAATAAGTGTTACATGTCATAGTATCTGTGTAACGGTGATACATGTACATGAGATAACAATGTCCCGTATGACAGGATATATAAGTCACGGTGTTCCGAGTGTATGCACCCTAATGTTTAGTCTAACAAAGTCTCTATGTAACAGATGGACATGAATATGCAATGCACTGTATGTAAACAACCGTGTCCGGTGTAATCCAGGTGGGGTGGCCATATCATCTATTCGAGTGTCAAATACTAATATTATGAATATGGTACTTGTGAAAATTATTAACTTCGGAATCTTGATTATTAAACAATCATTCATATATATATCTACATTTTATAATAAATCAGGTAATAAAGTAATGTATGAGTATGTTATCTCTTATTATGTTTTAAATACAGGGATTTACCAACAATTATATTTTATTAAACAATAGTTATAATGATTTATCGATAGTCAAGATTTATTAAATAGGCAATCAATCAAATTAACTAAACATGATAAAATATAATTTATAAAAGAAAAATACTCACAAACTAGTCATGCGAAGGTATCTCTCTTTCCCACGATCGCAACGGTTCCGGGATCGTCCAATTCGGAGTCCGGATGCTTCAGATATCGCCTGAAAACTAAAAGTAATAGAAATGGGTTAACTATATAATAAAGATATTTCAAATGCAATTATGATAAAGTATGAGGGGGTTTTCTGTAGTTTTACCTTTATTGGGTTTTGGATGCGGGTTTGGTAAGATAACGGGTCGGGTTTGGATCTGATAACTCAAACCCATAACTTAAGTATAATGGGTTATCTGGTTATTGGGTTTAATGGGTTTCAAACTAACCCAATAGGATTAATGGGTTAAACCATTAGAGAGGGAGAGAGAAAAAGAATGGGAGAGAAAGGAGGGCAGGGCTGGCGGCATCCAGCCCCTTCGCTGACGTCACTCTACCGGCGGTGGCTCCGCCCTGCCGGCGGAGAAGTCCAAAGAACGAGAGAGGGGGAGAGAAAAGTTGGAGAGAGAAAGAGAGAGAAGAAATACAGGAAGAATAAAGTAAAGAAAAGAAAGAAGAAGAAGAACAGGAAAATACAGAGAAGAAGAAGAAGAAAAAGAAGAAGAAGAAGGGGAAGTAAAGGAAAGAGAAGGGGTGGCGCCTGGTGGGGGGAGGCACGGTGGCGCGCTAGCTTGCAGGCGGCAAGGCTGTCGACGGTCAGCCTCTTTGGCTGGAATGAAAAATAGAGAGAGTGTGTGTGTGAGAGAGAGAGAGACAGTGAGAAAAAGAGGGGAGAGAGAGAGAGAGCGAAAGAGAGAGGAGAGAGGGAGAGAGAGGAATAGAGAGAGAAGGGGAAATTGAGAGATAGAGAGAGCATGAGAGCTTTTAAGGGAAAGAGAGAGAAAAGGCGGTGATGGAAGGCGGTCGGGGGAAAAGTCCAGAGAAATGGAGAAGAGGAGGGAAAAAGGAAAGAGAGAAAAAGAGAGAATTTTTTTATTTTATTTAATTAATATTATAATTAGGTCAAAAATTGATTAGCTCCGAACGATGCCCAAACATTACACAAAATAGAAAATATTACGCGGAGGGGAATATGAAATCGGATTCTAGAAATCTTGTTCGGTTTGCAAGTTAAAAATCCTTGAGTGTATCGCCGAAATTGGGCGGCACTGATTTGGCCAGATTTTTCATAAGGTCAGAAAACTTCCCAAAAATATCCTATCATATAAAATATGATTCTAAGACACAAGGTGAAAGCAGATTTCCAAAATTCTACTCTGTTTGTGAATTAAAAATCGTAGAGCCGATTGTCAGTATCGGTCGACACCAACTACGGAGATTTTCTAAAATAATCCAGAAAAATTCAAGAAAATTTTAAAAAATCTAAAATATTGGAAAATAATATTTGAAACTAAATCGGCTCAATCTGATTACTAAGAAGATCAAATCAACTTTGTATGCCGTATCGAGTACTGATACTGTGATACATATATCAGGGATCAGGGGGTTACATTTCTCCCCACCTTACAAAAAATTTCATCCTCGAAATTTCAATTCAGGTGGGAGGATAAGATTTACAGCCCCAAAACCTAAATATATGGGCCTACGACGCTTCCGTTGCGCACCCTGCTACATATAGAAACTCGGGGTGAAGAATTAGTGCTGTGAACGAAAGATAAAGGATTGAAAGTGATATGATGAAGAGAAAGCGAGAAGGGAATGAAATTATTCTGGTTAATATCAGGAATGAAGGAATAGACAGGAGTCGAGGAGTTCATTGTCAACGAAATGGTATTCTTGTACTCGTTGCTGGAATTCCCAAATTTAGATACAGATAAGTTTTAATCTAAATCTGATTGTACTGTTGGTAAGAGCCCGAACATTTACCCAGGTGGTTACCCACACCAGCTATGAACCTAGGCTCTGATACCACTATGTAACATCCCGATCCCACAGGTACGGGGACGTTATGGCGACGTACATACGCAGGGCAAAGATACCCTCACGTACGTACGCTAAGCCTCAATACAGGAAATAACCTCCATATATATAAGAGTTCCACCAGGAAATAAGTATAAGAATACATGCAGAAAGAGGTTAGTGATCATAACAGCTATAAAAAAAGGGATAAATAAGATAACAGAAACAAATCACAAAGATACCTATAAATGGTCTCGATGATGAGTCTCATTTGTGAATACAATGGACTATCTGACAATACGATAACTCGGATCTCTAACATGGGCACACAAACTCAGGGTCGTCAGAAAGCGACCTAGTGAGTGGTAAAATGAAGGAGGCAGTAATATGTACTCTAATAATACAAGACGATAATAAGATATAATACATGTTTATGTATCAGTGATACCATAATAGGACGTTAGTAATCAGTAGAAACATAAAATGTCATCTTTTAATACCATCACCACCTAGCATGTTATCATCGGGTCATGTCTACAGTAGTCTCCAGTTTTATAGAATAAATAATGTTGTATAGTGGTGACGTGATAGACATGAACATGCAGATGTGCAGTATGCAACATAACCATACTACTGTGTTGTGCATATACAGTAATGATGTCTGCAAGATATACATAAAGCAGCATATATGCAATGCAGAGTATACATGTACATCAATAGTGTGCGACCACATGGAGTGTAACAATATCAGGAATGATCGTGACATAATCGTGAATAAAACATCAGGAATAGTAACAAGTATAAGGGACAATAATATACATGTGTCGAGCATGTCAGGTGATTTATACAATAATAACAATCAGTACCACCTGGTATTTTAATCAATCTCTTTCAGTGTCCCATACCACTGAGTTCATACTGGAGCCCGCACTCCAGTCGAACCCATCCGGACGTGGCATACGAGTACCATTATCCAAACGAGAGAGTGATCAAATAACAAGTGTTCTCGATGTCACTATTGTTTATATCGTTTTATTATGTCAACTGAAAACCTAATGGTGAGGAGCTCTAGTCAAGTGGGTGTATCCCATGCATACCCAGGACAACGGCCTTAAACAGACCCCTGGCTGCTGAGACCAGGGCTACCCGCAAGGGCAGGAGAAAGAAACAATACAATATAAACGGTAGCCAGCCCTACCACGTCCCCTACAGTAGGACTAACAATGGATCCAGACATCCACCTGACAAGACCTAGTCAACCATCAAGTCTCCCCCATCCCCAAGTTATATTCATTATAGTTAAAGAACACTGCATAGCAAGAACAAGTATAGTGCATGGTACATGTAACATGATAACATGACTGAGCTCTGTTGATAGCATATAATAAGATAGCAAGAAACGGGAAACAATAGATGTGGGATTCTAGAGGTGGCCCCCATGGCTTTGATCCACATGGCACTCAGTTCCACACATTACATATCAACAACTCATGTATCCAGTAACGGGAATATCAGTAACGGGAAAAAATCATGCAATAGGAATACATGAATATATATGCAATAATAAGACATGCAATATGAACGGTGATCTATATGACAAGAATATAGAAATTATACATGCATGTGTAACAGTGATGTGTAACCATGATATAACTGTGTACCAAGTATCCATGTAACGATGATAACAATATTTGAAATGACGGTATTCCATGAATTGATGTATCTATATATCGGTGGGACATGAATAAGTATTACGTGTCATAGTATCTGTGTAACGGTGATACATGTACATGAGATAATAGTGTTCCGTGTGACAGGATATCTAAGTCATGGTGTTCTGTGTGTATGTACCCTAATGTTTAGTCTAACAAAGTCTCTATGTAACAGATAGACATGAATATACAATGCACTGTATGTAAACAATCGTGTCCGATGTAATCCAGGTGGGGTGGCCATATCATCTACTCGAGTGTCAAATACATATATTATGAATACGGTACTTGTGAAAATTATTAACTTCGGAATCTCGATTATTAAACAATCATCCATATATATGTCTACATTTTATAATAAATCAGGTAATAAAGTAATGTATGAGTATGTTATCTCTTATTATGTTTTAATTACAGGGATTGACCAACAATTACATTTTATTAAACAATAGTTATAATGCTTTATCGATAGTCAAGATTTATTAAATAGGCAATCAATCAAATTCACTAACATGATAAAATATAATTTATAAAGAAAAACACTCACAAACTAGCCATGGGAAGGTAGTTCTCTTTCCCACAATCGCAACAGTTCTGGAATCGTTCATTCAGAGTCTGATGCTCCAGATATCGCCCGAACACTAAAAGTAATAGAAATGGGTTAACTATATAATAAGATATTTCAAATTCAATTATAATAAAGTATGAGGTGGTTTTCTGTAGTTTTACCTTTATTGGGTTTTGGATACGGATTTGGTAAGATAACGGGTCGGGTTTGGATCTGATAACTCAAACCCATAACTTAAGTATAATGGGTTATCGGGTTATTGGGATTAATGGTTTCAAACTAACCCAATAGGGTTAATGGGTTAAACCCATTAGAGAAAGAGAAAGAGAATGGGAGAGAAAAGGGGGGCAGGGGCTGGCGGCTGCCAGCCCCTTCGCCGACGTCACTCCGCCGGCGGTGGCTCCACCCTGCCGGCGGCGAAGTCCAGAGAACGAGAGAGGGGGAGAGAGAAAGAGTTGGAGAGAGAAAGAGAGAGGAAAATACAGGAAGAAGAAAGTAAAGAAAAGAAAGAAGAAGAAGAAGAACAGGAAAGACAGAGAAGAAGAAGAAGAAAAGAAGAAGAAGAAGAAGGGGAAGAAAAGGAGAGAGAAGGGGTGGCGCCCGGTGGGGGGAGGCGTGGTGGCGCGCCAGCTTGCCGTGGCAAGGCCGCTGGCATTCAACCTCTTTGGCTCGAATGAAAAACAGAGAGAGAGATAGAGAGAGGAATAGAGAGAGAAGGGGAAATTGAGAGATAGAGAGAGCGAGAGAGATTTTAGGGAAAGAGAGAAAAGGCGGTCGAGGGAAAGTCCAGAGAAATGGAGAAGAGGAGGGAAAAAGGAAATAGAGAAATTTTTTTATATTATTTAATTAATATTATAATTGGGTCAAAAATTGACTAGCTCCGAATGGTACCCAAACATTACATAAAATAGAAAATATTATACGGAGGGGGAATATGAATCGAATTCTAGAATCTTATTCGGTTTGCAAGTTAAAAATCCTGGAGTGTATCCCGATACCGGGCGGCACCGATTTGGCCAGATTTTTCATAAAGTCAGAAAACTTCCCAAAAATACCCTATCGTATAAAATATCATTCTAAGACACAAGGTGAAAGTAAATTCTCAAAATTCTACTCTGTTTGTGAATTTAAAATCATAAAGCCGATTATCGGTATCGGTCGACACCGACTACGGAGATTTTTCAAAATAATTCAGAAAAATTTTAAAAATTCTGAAAAATCTAAAATATTGAAAAATAACATCTGAAACTGAAATTGGCTCAATCTGATTATCATGAAGATCAAATCAAGTTTGTACGCCGTATCGAGTATTGATATTGTGATACGTACATCAGGGATCAGGGGGTTACATTTGTCTCCACCTTACAAAAAATTTTATCTTCGAAATTTCAATTCAGGTGGGAGACAAGATTTACAGCCCTAAAACCTAAACATATGGGCCTACGACGCTTCCGTTCGCACCCTACTACATATAGTAAACTCGGGGTGGAGAATTAATGCAATGAACGAAAGATAAAGGATTAAAAGTGATATGATGAAGAGAAACCGAGAAGAGAATCAAATTATTCTGGTTAATATCAAGAATAAAGGAATAGACAAGAGTCAAGGAGTGCATTGTCAACGAAATGGTATTCTTGTACTCGTTGCTGGAATTCCCAAATTTAGATACAGATGAGTTTTAATCTAAATTTGATTGTACTGCTGGTAAGGGCCTGAGCATTGACTCATGGGTTACCCACACCAGGTATGAACCTAGGCTCTGATACCACTATGTAACGCCCCGATCCCGCAGGTACGGGGACGTTATGGCGACGTACATATGCAGGGCGAAGATACCCTCACGTACGTACGCTAAGCCTCAGTACAGGAAATAAACTCCATATATATAAGAGTTCCAGCAGGAAATAAGTACAAGAATACCTGCAGAAAGAGGTTAGTGATCATAATAGCTACGAAAAGAGGGATAAATAAGATAACAGAAACAAATCATAAAGATACCTATAAATGGTCTTGATGATGAGTCTCCTATGTGAATTCAAGGGACAGTCTGACAATACGATAACTCGGATCTCCAACCTGATGATATGACCGTTGGCCGGTCGACCGGGCGGTCGACCGACAGTTCTGTCAGACCCCAACGACTAGTTTTTCTAGTCCTATAAATTTGAGGGTTTGGGCATTGTTTTTCTCCAAGATTTTTGGAGAGTTTTCAAGCCAGTTTTCCTACTCTATTAAGAGGTTTTCTCCACAAATTTGAGAGCAAATATTTTCAATCAAAAGGAAAGTTTTATCAAGAGTGTTTAAAGTGATTTCTTGAGTTTTTCCTCCACCACTTCCATCCTAGTTTTCTCACACCATCACTTGAGCTATCCATTGCTATATCTACCTATAGGGTTGTGTTATGAGAGTTTTTATTGGTGATCAAGTGTTTAGATCACCAAGTTTTCATTCTTGTACTTTGAGGAGGCGGACAAGTGTGTTCGCGGTGGTTTAGAGTTCGTGTGTGAACTCTTGGTTTGAGGTGCGGCCTCGGCGAGCTTGTGGGGCTTGCGGTGTGTACGGGACTAGAGAGTCCGAGGGCTGGTAGGTGTTGCGACACCGAGTGATCCGGGGGATCGATTATAGTGGAAATCCTTCGTGTGTCGAAGGCAGGGATGTAGAGCAAGTGTGCTCGAACCTCGAAACAAATCCCTTGTATTTGCGATTGCTCTTTCTCTCTCTCCCTTACTTGTTTATATCTTGCATGCTATTATTGTGCTTATCCTTACATGCTTGATATTCATATTGTGCTTAATTGTTATATGCTTGGGGATTGTTTGCTAACACTTGTATTTAACCAAGAGAGCCAACGCGGCACCTCAACCCTTATCTAGGGGAATCTAGAGGAGTTAGTCCAGAGCCCTTCACGAGGAATTCGGCTACACTCTTGTGTTATACGTGGTGTTTAGTTTAAGAGTTTTAGTTTAGGTCATAATAGTTTTTAATTCCGCATTATTTGGCATTTAGTGACCATTAGATTAGCCATCACTATTCACCCCCCCTCTAGGTGATTTTACACAACCTGGGCACGCAAACTCAGGGTCGTCAGAAGGAGACCTAGTGAGCGGTAAAATGAATGAGACAGTAATATGTACTCTAGTAATACAAGAACGATAATAAGATATAATACATGTTTATGTATCAGTGATACCATAATAGGATGTTAGTAATCAGTAGAAATATAAAATGTCGTCTTTTAATACCATCACCACCTAGCATGTTATCATCGGGTCATGTCTACAGTAGTCACCAATTTTATAAAATAAATAATGTTGTATAGTGGTGACGTGATAGACATGAACATGCAGATGTACAGTATGCAACATAACCATACTACTGTATTGTGCATATACAGTAATGATGTCTGCAAGGTATACATAAAGCAGCATATATGCAATGCAGAGTATACATGTAAATCAATAGTGTGCGACCACATGAAGTGTAACAAATATCAGGAAATGATTGTGACATGATCGTGAATAAAACATCAGGAATAGTAACAAGTATAAAGGGATAACAATATACATGTGTCGAGCATGTCAGGTGATTTTTACAATAATAACAATCAGAAACACCTGGTATTTTAATCAATCTTTTCCAGTGTCCCATATCATTGAGTTCATACTGGAGCCCGCACTCCAGTCGAACCCATCCAGACATGGCATACGGGTACCATTATCCAAACGAGAGATTGATCAAATAACAAGTGTTCCCGACGTCACTATTATTTTATCGTTTTATTATGTTAACTAAAAACCCAATGGTCGAGGAGCTTTAGTCAGATGGGTGTATCCCGTACATACCGGGACAACGGCCTTAAACAGACCCTTGGCTGCTGAGACCAGGGCTACCCGCTAGGGCAGGAGCAAAAAATAATACAATACAAACAGTAGTCAGCCCTATCACGTCCCCTACAGTGGAACTAACAATGGATTCAGACATCCACCCGACAGGACCTAGTCAACCGTCAAGTCTCCCCATCCTCAAGTTATATTCATTATAGTTAAAGTACACTGCATTGCAAGAACAAGTATAGTGCATGGTACATGTAACATGATAACATGATCTGAGCTCTGTTGATAGCATATAACAAGATAGCGGAAAACGGGAAACAATAGATGTGGGATTCTAGAGGTGGCCCCCGTGGCTTGGATCCACGTGGCACTTAGTTCCACATATCGCATATCAACAGCTCATGTATCCAATAACGGGAATATCAGTAACGGAAAACAATCATGCAACAGGAATACATGAATATACATGCAACAATAAGACATGCAATATGAACAGTGATCCATATGACAAGAATATAGAAACCATACATGCATGTGTAACAGTGATGTTTAACCATGATATAACTGTGTACCGAGTATCCATGTAACGATGATAACAATATATGAAATGACGGTATTCCGTGAATTGGTGTATCTATATATCGGTGGGAGATGAATAAGTGTTACGTGTCATAGTATCTGTGTAACGGTGATACATGTACATGAGATAACAGTGTCCCTGTGACAGGATATCTAAGTCACGGTGTTCCAAGTGTATGCACCCTAATGTTTAGTCTAACAAAGTCTCTATGTAACAGATGGACAAGAATATGCAATGCATTGTATGTAAACACCGTGTCCGTGTAATCCAGGTAGGGTGGCCAAATCATCTACTCGAGTGTCAAATACTTATATTATGAATATGGTACTTGTGAAAATTATTAACTTCAGAATCTTGATTACTAAACAACCATCCATATATTTGTCTACATTTTATAATAAATCAGGTAATAAAGTAATGTATGAGTATGTTATCTCTTATTATGTTTTAATTACAGGGAGTTACCAACAATTACATTTTATTAAACAATAGTTATAATGATTTACCGATAGTCAAGATTTATTAAATAGGCAATCAATCAAATTCACTAAACATGATAAAATATAATTTATAAAATTAAAACACTCATAAACTAGCCATGCGGAGGTAGCTCTCTTTCTCACGATCGTAACGGTTCTAGGATCGTCCAATTTGGAGTCCGGATGCTCCAGATATCGCCCGAACACTAAAAGTAATAGAAGTGGGTTAACTATATAATAAAGATATTTCAAATACAATCATGATAAAGTATGAGGGGGTTTTCTGTAGTTTTACCTTTAATTGGTTTTGGATGCGGGTTTGGTAAGATAACGGGTCGGGTTTGGATCTGATAACTCAAACCCATAACTTAAGTATAATGGGTTATCGGGTTATTGGGTTTAATGGGTTTCAAACTAACCCAATAGGGTTAATGGGTTAAACCCATTAGTGAGAGAAAGAGAATGGGAGAGAAAAGGGGGCAGGGGCTGGCGGCAGCCAATTCCTTCGCCGACGTCACTCCGCCGGCGGTGGCTCCGCCCGGCGGCGGCGAAGTCCAGAGAACGAGAGAGGGGGAGAGAGAAAGAGATGGAGAGAGAAAGAGAGAGAAAAAGTATAGGAAGAAGAAAGAAAAGAAAAGAAAGAAGAAGAACAGGAAAAGACAGAGAAGAAAAGGAGAAGAAGAAGAATGGGAAGAAAAGGAGAGAGAAGGGGTGGCGCCCGGTGGGGGGAGGCGCAGTGGCGCGCCAGCTTGCCGACGGCAAGGCCGCCGACGGTCGGCCTCTTTGACTGGAATGAAAAACAGAGAGAGAGAGAGAGAGTGTGTGTGTGTGTGAGAGAGAGAGAGAGATAGACAGTGAGAAAAAGAGGAAAGAGAGAGAGAGAGGAGAGGGGGAGAGAGAGGAATAGAGAGAGAAGGGGGCATTGAGAGATAGAGAGAGCGGGAGAGATTTTATGGGAAAGAGAGAGAAAAGGCATTGACAGAAGGCGGTCGGGAAAAGTCCATAGAAATGGAGAAGAGGAGGGAAAAAGGAAAGAGAGAAAAAATTTTATATTATTTAATTAATATTATAATTGGGTCAAAAATTGACAAGCTCCGAACGGTGCCCAAAAATTACATAAAATAGGAAATATTTCGCGAAGGGGGAATATGAAATTGGATTCTAGAAATCTTGTTCGGTTTGCAAGTTAAAAATCCTGGAGTGTATCACCGATACGAGGCGACACCGATTTGACCGGATTTTTCATACGGTCAGAAAAATTCCCGAAAATGCCCTATTATATAAAATATGATTCTAAGACACAAGGTGAAAGAAGATTCCCAAATTCTATTACATTTGTGAATTAAAAATCGTAGAGCTGATTATCAGTATTGGTCGGCACCGACTACGCAGATGCTCCAAAATATGCAGAAAAATTTCCGAAAATTCTGAATAATTTAAAATATTGAAAAATAATATCTGAAACTAAAATCGGCTCAATCTGATTACCAGGAAGATCAAATTAATTTTGTACACCGTATCGAGTACTGATACTGTGATACGTATATCAGGGATCAGGGGGTTACATGAAGCTTCTAACTTTGTTATTCCTTCGATATTGACCACATGCATCATAATATCACCAATATTCGGTTGGCTCGGCATCAATCGACAGTAATGTGATCTATTGAATAAGGAAGCTTTTCTTTGGCACTCTCCCAAGCATCTTGGTCTCAAACCCTGATCTATCTGATTGATCAGGGTGGAGCTTCAATCAGAGGTATAGTGTTAACTTGATCATGAGAAGAGTGACAAAGCTAAAAGTGAAGTTTTTAACTTTGTTATTTCTTTGATATTGACATCATGCATCATAGTGTCACCAATATTCGGTCGGCTCGGTGTCGATCGACCGTGATGTGATCCATTGAATGAGGAAGCTTTTCTTTTGTGCTCTCCCAAGCATCTTGGATCTCAAACCCTGATCCATCTAATTGATCAGGGTGGAGCTTCAATCATAGGTGTAGTGTTAACTTGATCAGGAGAAGAGTGACAAACCTAAAATCGAAGTTTCTAACTTTGTTATTTCTTTGATAATGACATCATGCATCATAATGTTACCAATGTTCGGTCGGCTCGGCGTCGATCGACCGTGATATGATCCATTAAATAAGGAAGCTTTTCTTTGGTGCTATCCTAAGCATCTTGGATCTTAAACACTAATCCATCTGATTGATCAGGGTGAAGCTTCGATCAGAGATGTAGTGTTAAACTTGATCATGAGAAGAGTGAAAAGCTAAAACTAGAGTTTCAACTCTGTCATTACTTCAATGTTGACATCATGCATCATAATATCACCAATGTTTAGGTGGCTCAGCGTAGATCGACGGTGATGTGATCCATTGAATGAGAGAGCTTTTCTTTGGCGCTCTCCCAAGCATCTTGGGATCTCAAATTCTAATCCATCTGATTGATCAGGGTGAAGCTTTGATCAACTTGATCATGAGAAGAGTGACAAAGCTAAAACCAGAGTTTTCAACTCTATCATTGCTTCAATGTTGACATCATGCATCATAATATCACCAATGCTCGATCAACTCGGTATCGATCGATTGTGATATGGTCCATTGAATGAGAGAGCTTTTCTTTGGTGTTATCTCAAGCATCTTAGATCTCAAGCTCTAATCCATCTGATTGATCAAGGTGGAGCTTCGATCAGAAGTGTAGTGTTAACTTGATCATGAGAAGAGTCTCTTTAAAGATAGTATTTCTTCAAGAATCTACTGTTGATTAGTATCATGAGCGTATTGCCGTCCAGAGTTATAAGGTGGTATGCTCCATTTGAGTAGACTGACTCTACTATAAATGATCCTTCCCATTTGGGTTGGAATTTTTCTTTCATCTTAAATGGCATAACCGTAGTCTTCTGACAGCTAAGACAAGGTCGCCTTTCTTGAAATTCATTCTCTAACTTTCCTATTGCAGGCTCTAGAAATTTGAGCTTGATAGAGCTCGATTTATTATTGAGCTTATAGATATTTGTCGTCCAAAACTTCTAATTCCTGGAGTCGCAATTGATACTTCTCCTCGTCTATCATCTCCGTTGTCAAAGCAATTCGCAGAGATGGAATCTGATTCTAGCGGGAGTATGGCTTCACATCTATACACCAAGGAGAATGGCGTGGCTTTTGTCGGGGTTCTCACAGTTGTGCGGTAGGCCCCGAGGCATTCGCTTAATTTGTCATCCCAGTCGCGTTAGTTTTTCGAGATGAACTTCTTGAGAAGCTTTTCAATAGTTTTGTTAAAAGGTTATGTAGGACTGTTGGCAGATAAATAGTATGCTATTGAAGACACACTTTGAATCCTGAACTTGTTGCAGAATCTGTAACGCCCCGATCCCACGGGTACGGAGACGTTATTGCGACGTATATACGCAGGTCGGAGATACCCTCATGTATATACGCTAAGCATCAGTACATGCAAGAATCAGAGTACGGAAGCACAGTGGTAACACACAATTGAGCAATAATAACACCAGTACACAGTTATCACAAGGCATGATATAATATCTGAAGAATATATGATCACTAAGAAGCACAAAAGCAGGATGCACAATATGAAATACTGGAAAGTACTCACGAGTAGCAAGATGAGAATCTCGCGAGCCGATCAAGGAGAGGCTGGAAGAAAGAGGGTCTAAATAGGCAACTGCTAATCCACGCCCCCGCTGCGCCACTCTGATCTACTACAACAAGGCCGCCACGGTCCAGACTCCAGGATCTGGACATGAGGATTCAGGGTTGTTAGCAACCCCAGCGAGTACATAGAATAAAGCCAGATGACGTGCATAACAGGCACACGTGTACATGATCAAGTGATGTGGTCCAGGCATGCAGGTATAAGAAATGACAAGTAACATAAAAGAAATGATAGTAAATCTGAGATCAAGTAAATACATATATATCAGTAAATCTAAATCGGAAAACATGCATGAAAAACGGTATAGCATAGGTACACATAATCATGCGACAAATATATTAAACATGTGATAAATACACTAAACACGCGATAAATATAAGTATGGACAAAACTAGTTATACAAGCTCAGATTATGCATTCACGGGACTAATATGTCAAGGGGATAATCAAAATATGGAAACCCTCATCTATATACCACATATCTCATGTCGTCATCATTTGAATTTATACAACTTGAGCTGCCCTAAGAGTAACAGAACTATACTGTGTCTGAAGTTATCATGGTATCACAGGGGTCATGTGTTATAAAACAGGGTGTCGACTCAAAGCATAACACTATAACTGGAGAATATAAAGGTGTTGCATTTTAATTTATCCAATAATAATAATCAGTACCGTTTGATATTTCAATCGCCTCCCTATCAGCGCCTCACATCACCGATAGTTCATACTGTTGGCCCAGAGGCCTTCCACTCTAGTTTTGATGATGATTAACTCATGTAGTTATGTTTACTAATAATCTTGTGATGTTTAGTTTCAGATCTTTTATCAAGATATTAGTTGGTGATTAGCTTCCACAAGATGGTTTGGAAGCTTTCACGTGGTGATTCCAGAGCCCGAGCATCAAGATCATATATAGCACTCGTTGGAGTCAAGCTCGGTGGATCACATTTTGGATCGAGTCACCTTGAAGACGGAGTTCCTCAAGAAGACATCAGTACCATAGTTTTTAGTTTGTTTTAGATCCATGTGCAAAGATTAGATAGTGTGATATGCTCAAGTTCACAACACACACACGTTTTATGTTTTGGATATTGGTTTTCATGAATAGTTAGATCAAAAAAAGTTTAAATGGTTTTATGTATAGTAGATTCATTCTATATACATGCTTGCTTAACTTCCTAGACAAACTTATTTTGACTTACCTATTCATGTGGTTTAGGTTTTGTATTTTCAACAAAACATATTTTTGAATTAAAAGTCAAAAACATGAAAATATATATGTTTCTTGTATATTGGATTTCTATCCATATGCAACATGCTTCAAAGTGTTTAAGTATCATGTTTTTGTATTTGGATAAGTTTTAGAAAAATCGGATGTTCATTTGGAAAATTCAAGTTTGAAAAAATACAGGTTTTGATTTTCGGCAATATTTCCTTAACACAAAAATGGTTCAAAATGTTTGAAATTTGTGTTGAAATTTTAACACAAGTTTGTATTTCAAGGTATAATGATAAAACTATTTTTGTGGAATTTTAGAGATTTTATGGGAATTTTTAAGCCATTAAAAATCTATGTTTTCTGTCCCATAATATAGCCTGCCAG
The DNA here is from genome assembly GCA_038442645.1 of Agave tequilana. Taxonomy (NCBI): domain Eukaryota; kingdom Viridiplantae; phylum Streptophyta; class Magnoliopsida; order Asparagales; family Asparagaceae; genus Agave; species Agave tequilana. The sequence continues at coordinate 78,398 of JAVJIF010010775.1, forward strand.
GCTCTGGCGGTCGACCGGACCGGTCGACCGGACCCAGAGTCGGTCGACCGACGTGCACAAAACGTGCACGCTGGCCTGCCCATTAAGCCGGTCGACCGTGCGGTCGACCGACTGAAAGCAACCCACTCTCGGGTTGCTCCGGTCGACCGGGCGGTCGACCGGACAGAGAGCCGTTGCTCTCTGGTTCAGGGCCCGGTCGACCGGTAGCAGCTAACGGTCAAAAATCGACCGTTGGCCGGTCGACCGGAAGGTCAAATCTGGACTTAATTGCTGCTAACGGCTAGTTTTGAAAAGGGGCTATATATATCCCATTGGAAAGAGGTTTTCTCCAAGAATTTTTGAGCTAATTTTTTCTTACTCTCTAGTGTTTTCACAGCAATCAAAAGAAGTTTTAGGCTCTAAAGTTTACAATCTATTGGGTGTTTTTTCTAGGGTTTGGAAAATCAAAGAAAAGTGTTTTTGGAAAAGTGTTTTTGATTCAACTTCTTCATTGGTTTCTAGTTTTTCCCAAGAATTTTCTTTGAGTATTTGTTTTCCGTTCCTTTGGTTTTTCGCACACTTGAGCTATATCTTCTATCCTATTCTATAGGATCTTTTTGTTTTGTGGGAAAAGAAATTGTTTGTGGTTGTTAGACCACTAAGTTATAAACCCTTTATTTGTTGGTTAGCTCCCTCTTTGGTAGAGGTTGAGATTGTGCTTTGCTCCCTCTTGGTGAGGTGGAGTTGGTATTGGTTTTGTATCCCTCTTTGGTAGAGGTGGATTGTGGTGCCTAGATGACGGTTGTATTTGGTTGAGAGAGGAGTTAGGTACTCCCGGTTGTATTTGTCCCAAAATCCTTGTTGGAGGTTCCCTGTGTGGGAGTCCTGTGTGGACTAGTGGATTGAAAATCCTTCTCGGTGAAGGCGGGGACGTAGAGCTGGATGCTCGAACCTCGAAACACATCTTGCTGTTTGCGTTTGATCGATTGACTCTCTCTATTTACTTTGTGCATTGATTCATATTGCTATATCATATACTTGCTTGTGTGTTGTAGCAATTAGTTTTAAATTCCGCATTTAGTTCATTAGATTAGCATTATCACCTATTCACCCCCCTCTAGGTGATTTCAATTGGTATCAGAGCCTACGCTCCTAATATTAGGTTTAACCACCTAGGAGTGAGATCTTGGTTTGCTAATCTATCATTTGCTTTTGCACTTGCACACATATAGTTTGCACTCATGGATAGCCCTCCTGTGTTTGATATTTATAGACTTGATATTTGGAAGGCCAAGATGAGTTGTCATTTGAAAGCATTAGGATATAAAGTTTACCAAGCCATTACCAAGGAATCCTACCCCAATGATAGCAAACATAAAAAGGCCAATGCATTAGCCCTTAAAGAACTTAGAGCATCTCTTGATAAAGATTTATTACATATGTTTGCTCACTATGATTCGGCTTTTGCAGTATGGAGCATTTTAACTTCTCCCGAGCTACCAAAGATCATCGATAAGATGAGGAGATCTAGGAGAGACAAGTCCGACGAGCGTTGCCTCATGGTCCAAGGGAATGACTCCCTTGAGGTACAATCGGAATCTCAACTAGATGCTAGCACTAGTTCCTATTGCTATGGGTGTTTAGAAGTTCAAACCTTAAATATGGAACTTGCTACAAAGTTTAAAATTTTTTTAGAAAAACATGATCTTTTGAAAAAGAAGAATTTTGAACTAAAGAAGAATATAAGGATTTGTATTCAAAATTTGATTTGATTTTGCAAGAGAAGGAAGAGATTTGTAGTGAACGTGACTCACTTAAATCTCAACTAGACCTTGCCATAAAGGAAAATGAATTTTTGAAAAGTAAAAATGATTGTGATGATGTTATGAAAAACAATGAGGTCTTATCTTCAAAATTAGATTTATTTTAAAGGACAACCATTCTTTAAAAATGAAATTGAGTTTATTTCAAAAGAATTAGATTTAGTTTTAAACAAAATAAATATTTGAAAAATGATATAGATTCACATGTTTGCCATGCTAGTGTAGCCTCACCTAGCACATCTATTGCATACTCCACTTTATCTTCAAGTATTGAAAATGATATAAATGTTTTGAAGAAAAGTGTTGATTGTTTGGGCTCCACTTTGAGCCATTGTGTTGTGAGTCATACACGCTTGGAATCTTTGTTTCGAAAGAACAAGTTCCATCTTTGCATGCACACCCTCCACGGCATACACATGCTACTCACGGTCACAACTTTCACACTATGTATGCTCATGTGTACACATGTACACATTGTGGACGAAAGGGCCACCTGCTAAATTTTGTTATGATCGTATACATGATATTAATTTAGCAACTAATTTTGTTTGGGTTAGGAAAGGTTCTAACCCCTATGGATCCAAAAGGAAATGAGTACCAAAGACCACCCCTATTGTATTTGATGTAGGTGTGGGCTCTCGCATGACGTGAGAGTTGCGGCACCTTGAGGTGGATGTGTTCCAAGCTTTATGAGGACTATTTGGATGCATCACTTTCAAGGGAAGTTTGGTGGGAGGACCACCTTGATTTGGAGAACTAGAGAGTTGCCTTCATCGATTTTGGTATCAATCTCTAACTCCCGTTTATATTTGCATGCTTTTCATGTTCATTGTTTATAGCATGTTTTGATGTTTATTGATTATTATGATTATGCCATGTTAGTTAGATTAGTGATATACATGTTAGTTATTTGAGACACCCATGTTTAATATGGACTTATATCATTGTGTTCTCACTTTGTTTTAAACAAATATGTATGTCCTAGATCTAATGCATATGCATATACATAATGATCATATGGATGTTTATGATTTTTGTTTGATGCTTCATGTTTTGATTAGTATGTTAAACGCCATGATTATTAGACCATTGACATGCATGTATAGCTTTTGAGATCACCCATGTTCATATGGATCATTCTTTGTGTTCTCACATATGTTTAGCTATTATGTATATCATAGTTCTAATAGCACGTGGATTTACATTATGATCGTTTTTATGATTATCATGTTGATTTATGTCTCGTTTTATACTTCATGATTTGATTACTTGTTTAAATGTTAGTTTTCATTAAAACTAGGATATATACTTGTACATATAGTGGACCACAAATAGATCATTATATGTTTGTACTTTAACGCTTATTTGAACCCATTAGATGTGCTAGTATAGTCTAGTTTGATGATTCATGCATTTTAACTTGTATTCCCCATTTTGAACATGTTTTTATGATTATGTGTTTTCACTTCATGTATATGTTTATTTTGCCAAACTTTAAGATATACATGTATAACCCTTGAGTCATTTGCTTTTCATGCAAATCTTTATTATGGACTCAAATTGTGTTTAGGGATATGTATGTATACTTCTCGTTTTATCAAAACATACATATGCCTTGAAGTATAAATTATTTCTAATAAAAATTTAGTGTTTCATGTTTTCATATTTAAAGGAATTCCACATGAGCTTAATTGAATATTTTCATGATGCCATGTTTCACATTACACTTTTGCACTCACTTTATTTAATGGTTTCTCATGATTTTGTTTTCATGAGTATGATATGCGCCTTATTGATTTCGAGTGTTTAGTGCCATGTGATTTACTTGTGTTTTATGAAAAATACTTTTGTTTTATTCCTTACTTGAAGGATTTCGTACTAGTTTACAAGTTTTTCCATTTAACTAGTTTCGATATTCTTCATTTTGGTAGAGTTTTTCAAACATTCAATATTTTCAAACCTTTTTTGAAAACCCCTACCTTCCAAGGGCGGTTAGATGGGCGTCCATGCCTTGTATGCTTTTATTGAAAATCATTTTTAAACATGTGCATGAAATGGGTGGTAGGTATATGAGTTATACACTTGATCTTATTATTGTTGTTTCAATTGGTATCATTGGATCTTTTCAATTGGTATCAATATTGACATTTTTGTATACTCATATTTTTTTTGTGCATGTATGCTTTCAATTGGTATCATCTATTTTGATTGGTACTCATTTTTCATACACCTATACATGTTTTATTTGTGCTTACTATATCCCTATACCTTTGAGCACAAATGTTATATATGCTAAGCTTAGTTTTTAATGACTATCATGTTTCAATTGATTAGTTTTCAATTGGTATTCAATACAAGCTTATGCATCGTTTTATTTGGTATTTCATAAAGGGGGAGAAAATTCATATTTTATCTTTCATTGGTATTTTGTTTACCGATGATTTCTACTCCCATACTTTATGATATAAAATGATTAAAAAAATGAATATTTATCTTATTTTGGTATCATATGTTCTAAATGACAAATTCTTACAATTGGTATCAAGATGTTTATTTGAATATTTTCAATTGGTATCAAGATTTTATGTTTTCTCACAATTGGTATCAATGCCTTTATTTACTTTCAATTGGTATAAATTTTTAAATGTTTTTATGTTTCCTTTCAATTGGTATCAAAATGTTCTACATTGACATATTTTAATTGGTATCATATTTGATTGCACACCTTATTGACATCATTTTTTTAGACAAAAAGGGAGAACATATTTTTGTTTTATTCAACCCCTTGTTGATGATTGACAAAAAGGGGGAGAATTATTTGAGTTTATATGCATGTTTTTATATGCATGTTTTGTTTATCTAGAAACATAGTTTGTTTTTTATTTATTAGTTTGTCGTTTAATTGGTATCAAGAGCATTTTTCGTTTATTTGTTGATATCAAGAGTTTTATTTAAAGAACATGTTTTTATTTTGGTATCAAGAGCTTTAATAGAGTTTTACCGTTTAATTGGTATCAAGACCATGGTTCATTGTTTTATGCATGTCTATGCATTTTCATGTTTAATTTTCATTGCATATTTATATGTTTATTGTGATGCATGAGTTAAGGGGGAGTTTCTTTGAAGCTTAACTTTAATCCATGCATATATAACTCCATGAGTTTTGTCATCATGAAAAAGGGGGAGATTGTTGCCCAGAGGCCTTCCACTCTAGTTTTGATGATGATTAACTCATGTAGTTATGTTTACTAATAATCTTGTGATGTTTAGTTTCAGATCTTTTATCAAGATATTAGTTGGTGATTAGCTTTCACAAGATGGTTTGGAAGCTTTCACGTGGTGATTCCAGAGCCCGAGCATCAAGATCATATATAACACTCGTTGGAGTCAAGATCGGTGGATCACATTTTGGATCGAGTTGCCTTGAAGACGGAGTTCCTCAAGAAGACATCAGTACCATAGTTTTTAGTTTGTTTTTGATCCATGTGTAAAGATTAGATAGTGTGATATACTCAAGTTCACAACACACACACGTTTTATGTTTTGGATATTGGTTTTCATGAATAGTTGATCAAAACAAGTTTAAATGGTTTTATGTATAGTAGATTCATTCTATATACATACTTGCTTAACTTCCTAGACAAACTTATTTTGACTTACCTATTCATGTGATTTAGGTTTTGTATTTTCAACAAAACATATTTTTGAATTAAAAATCAAAAACATGAAAATATATATGTTTCTTGTATATTGGATTTCTATCCATATGCAACATGCTTCAAAGTGTTTAAGTATCATGTTTTTGTATTTGGATAAGTTTTGAAAAAATCGGATGTTCATTTGGAAAATTCAAGTTTGGAAAAATACAGGTTTTGGTTTTCGGCAATATTTCCTTAACACAAAAATGGTTCAAAATGTTTGAAATTTGTGTTGAAATTTTTAACACAAGTTTGTATTTCAAGGTATAATGATAAAACTATTTTTGTGAAATTTTAGAGATTTTATGGGAATTTTTAAGCCATTAAAAACCTATGTTTTCTGTCCCATAATATAGCCTGCCAGGCTCTGGCGGTCGACCGGACCGGTCGACCGACGTGCACAAAACGTGCACGCGGGCCTGCCCATTAAGCCGGTCGACCGTGCGGTCAACCAACTAAAAGCAACCCACTCTCGGGTTGCTCCGGTCGACCGGGCGGTCGACCGGCCAGAGAGCCGTTGCTCTCTGGTTCAAGGCCTGGTCGACCGGTAGCAGCTAACGGTCAAAAATCGACCGTTGGCCGGTCGACCGGAAGGTCAAATCTGGCCTTAATTACTGCTAACGGCTAGTTTTGAAAAGGGGCTATATATACCCCATTGGAAAGAGATTTTCTCCAAGAATTTTTGAGCTAATTTTTTCTTACTCTCTAGTGTTTTCACAGCAATCAAAAAGAAGTTTTGGACTCTAAAGTTTACAATCCATTTGGTGTTTTTTCTAGGGTTTGGAAAATCAAAGAAAAGTGTTTTGGGAAAGTGTTTTTGATTCAACTTCTTCATCTTGGTTTCTAGTTTTTCCCAAGAATTTCTTTGAGTATTTGTTTTCCATTCCTTTGGTTTTCCTCACACTTGAGCTATATCTTCTATCCTATTCTATAGGATCTTTTTGTTTTGTTGGAAAAGAAATTGTTTGTGGTTGTTAGACCACCAAGTTGTAAACCCTTTATTTGTTGGTTAGCTCCCTCTTTGGTAGAGGTTGAGATTGTGCTTTGCTCCCTCTTGGTGAGGTGGAGTTGGTATTGGTTTTGTATCCCTCTTTGGTAGAGGTGGATTGTGATGCCTAGGTGGCGGTTGTATTTGGTTGAGAGAGAAGTTAGGTACTCCCAGTTGTATTTGCCCCAAAATCCTCGTTGGAGGTTCCCTGTGTGGGAGTCCTGTGTGGACTAGTGGATTGAAAATCCTTCTCGGTGAAGGCTGGGACATAGAGCTGGGAGCTCGAACCTCGAAACACATCTTGCTGTTTGCGTTTGATCGATTGACTCTCTCTATTTACTTTGTGCATTGATTCATATTGCTATATCATATACTTGCTTGTGTGTTGTTGCAATTAGTTTTAAATTCCGCATTTAGTTCATTAGATTAGCATTATCACTTATTCACCCCCCCTCTAGGTGATTTCACATACTAGAGTCCGCACTCTGTAGAACTTACCCGGTTCTGATATGTGACAAAGGAGAGACCAAATATCACACGTTCCTAATATTATTACTGTTTCTTATGTTCTTATGTTATTCGTGTCCCTTTCCCACCGGCGTCCCACAACACCGATAGTTCACGCTGGAGCCCGCACTTCCAGTAGAACTCATCCGAACTCCGATACGCGGGTACCATTATTCGAATAGGGGAGAGACCAAATAACACATGCTCCAGGCGTTATCATTGTACATGTATATGTGTGTTAATAGGCACTGAGAATGCTTATCACGCTAACACCAGGCGGTACAGGCAGGAAGGAGAAAGTAGCCCTATAGATTCAAGAGGTGACCCCCACAGATTCAAGAGGTGGCCCCACCACGTGTGTGGTGTGACACTTTGCTCCATGTGGCACTTTGCTCTGAGGGTTGATACAAGAGGTAGCCCGACAGATTCAAGAGGTGGCCCCCACAGATTCAAGAGGTTGCCCCCACCACGTGTGTGGTGTGACACTTTGCTCTGTGTGGCACTTTGCTCAGTGTGGGGAATGAATTCTAGAGGTGGCCCCCACGGATTCAAGAGGTGGCCCCCACCACGTGTGTGATGTGGCACTTTGCTCCGTGTGGCACTTAGTTCCATTCAGGAACCGCCGGACGCTAGCACGATTGTGGGATACATCCTCGTCATCCCGACACCAGGCATGCTCTGCCAGACGCCGGTCTGACTGTGCTATTAACAAGAGTATGAGTACAGGAGATACAAGAGTATAGGAGTACAAGAGTATAAGAGATACAGGAGTACAGGAGTACAGTAGTACTAAATGTCTGGTAATAATATAATAATCATGCATATGCCAGGTAATATAGGTGTTAGGTGTCAGGTGTCAGGTGTCAGATGTTATATATCATGTGGCAAATATAGCATGTCAAATACCGGTGTCATATATCAAGTGTCAAATATAGCATGGCAAGTACCGATGTCCGGTATCATGTGTCAAATATAGCATGGCAAGTACTGGTGTCAGATATCATATGTCAAATATAGCATGACAAGTACGGGTTTCATATATCAAGTGTTAAGTATAGCAGGGCAAATACCGATATCTGATATCAAGTAATAAGTATAGCATGGCAAGTACTGGTGTCAGATATCATGGGTCAAATATAGCATGGCAAGTATCGGTGTCAAATATAGCATGGCAAGTACTGGTGTTATACATCATGTGTTAAGTATAGCATGGTAAATACCGGTGTTATATATCATATGTCAAATATAGCATGGCAAGTACCAGTGTCAGGTATCATATGTCAAATATAGCATGACAGGTACCGGTGCCATATATAGCATGGTAAATATCGGTTTCAAATATAGCATGGCAAGTGTCGGTGTCAAATATAGCATGGCAAATACCGGTTCCAGTATCATGTGTCAAATATAGCATGGCAAGTACCAGTATCCGGTATCGTGTGTCAAATACAGCATGGCAAGTACCGGTGCAAATAACATATATCAACTTGTATATCGGTGTATTATGTAATAAAAGTTACAGTGACAATTACTAAGCATGTAACGGTAATAGTAAAGCATATAACAACACAAAAATGTACTTGCATAATGATAAAATAGATGTATGTTAAAAAGAAACTGTACTCGCCTCAATACCGAAACGCAATACCGAGAAAAGTCCGAGAAATTAGCGAACCGGTGCGAGCAAGCCACTAGCCCATAAATATATATTAAAATATATAAATATAAATATTTATATAAATATTAGAGAGGGAATGAGAGAGGAGAGAGAAAGGGGGAGAGAGAGTTGTAGGAAGGGGAGAAAGAGAGAGAGAAAGAAAATATGGTGTTTTTAGGAATAAATTTGGAATTAAAAGGGGAGGGGTATTGTTGCAAATATAGGGAAGTAAATTGGGAACGAGGGGATGGGTATTTTAGGAATGTGAGAAAAGGGTGTTTATTTAGGGAAAGGAAAGAGAAAAGAAATGAAAAGAAAGAAAGAAAGAAAGAAAAATGGAGGGAGGGGGCGACCGTCAGCCACCGCCGGTGCCGGCGGCCTGGCGGCAGTGGCGCCGCCGCTGGGAGAGGCTGCGCGCGCGCCCCCGGGGAGGAGGGGGGTGGTGGTTGTGAGGGTTGTTGTTGTTGTTGTTTGAGTTGTTGAAGGAGGTGGAGGTGGTTGATGGTGGAGGTGGTTATGGTGATTGTGGTAATGGTTGGAGGTGGTGGGGAGTTAGAGAAGGAGGAGGAGGTGATGATGAGGTGTTTGGAGTGGTGGAATTGGTGGAGGTTGTTGTGAATTTTGGAGGAAAGGAGGTGGTGGTGATGGATTATGGTGAAATTAGAGAAGGAGGTGGGGTTTTTGGGGTTAATGGAAGTGGAGAAGTGGAGAGGGGGTGTAGGGGAGGTGATTGGCCGGCCTAGGGGCGGCCGGCGGCGGCGTGATGATGGTGGAGGCGGCGGCCATGGAGGAAATAAGTGGGTTTTGTTTTGTTGAAGGAGATGTAATGGTTTTTGGATTTTTGAAATGAAAAGGAAAAGGAATTGAGGGTTTAATAGAGAAGGAGAGGAATTGAAATAACGAATTTGGGGGGAAGAGAGAGGCTACGGGTGGCTTGCAGGCGGCAGTGGCAGGGGAGCAGGCGGCTGGGTGCAGGGGATGGGGAAGTCAAATGGGGAAGAAAGAAAAAGAAAGAAAAGAAAGAAAATTAAAGGAAAGGAAAAAAATAAGAAAAAGAAAATAAAATAGTATAAAAATTTTATTATAAAATAATTTATTTATTATAATTTCTAAAAGTACAAAGTAGGGAGTGGAGAAGGAAAATGCAAGAAAAGAAATCGTCGGTAAAATATTATTATTTTAATAGGGTAAAAATTTGATTGTTTCAGAAACGTCCCGAAAAATTCTCAAAAATAGAAAATATTATTTTAAGATATGCGTTGAAATTAGATTTGAGAAATTCAACGTAGTTTTCAAATTAAAAATCCTGAAATTTTTCGGCGATACCGGCCAACACCAGAATCGATCAAATTTTGATAAATTTAGAAAAATCTCAAAAAATGTTTTTTGATATAAATGAAATTCTAAGAAGTAACGTGAAAGCTATTTTGAAAATTCAATCCCATTTGAAAACTAAAAAATCCGAGAATCAGTCAGCGATGACGACCGACACCGGTTTTTGAAGATTTTGCAAATAATTCTGAAAAATTTCAGAAAATCATAAAAAATATAAAATATTGGAAAATAATGTTTGAAACTAAAATTGGTCAAATTGGATTATCAGAAATGCCAATTCGAGTAATACACTAGGATCGGGCCCCCGGTCCAGACTAGGGCTGACTTGGAGTCCACGAATTCGGATCTAATACAAAACAGTGACACCAATAATCATAAAACAAAAACAATACAAGCTAAACAAAGAAATATGATAGAAAAATTAGAATACGTATCTAAGTACATATTTCAGGAACGGGGTGTTACAGAATCTCTGAAATGCTTGGCTGAAAAATTAGAGTCCATTATCGTAGACAATTTGACGGGGTACGCCAAAGCGATAGAGGACGTGAGGCTTGATGAATTTGATTACGTCTGATGTATTTACTTCTTTCAGGGGAACAACTTCTACCCACTTAGAGAAGTAGTCAGTTATGGCCAGATGAAGCGATATCCTTTGGATGTTTAAGGCCTGATGGGTCCGATAACATTCATTCCCCACATCTCAAATGGCCATGAAGAGGACGTTGAATAAAAATGTCCCGGTACTTGATGAACGAAACCACCATGGATCTGACATGCATGACATCGCTTAGCATAGGCGATGGTGTTAGGGATCATCTTCGGCCAATAGTAGCCAAGCTTCGAAGTTGGTCTCTGAGATTAGGTCCGGGTTGGTGAGCTCCGCACATACCACCGTGAGTTTCCTGAGTGCCTCCTGTACCTCTTTGTATGAAAGGTAGCGGAGTAAAATTCCATCAGATGATCAGCGATATAATGTTCGCGTAATCACATTGTAGTAGAATCGAGGAGCCCTTTCTTCTGATGGCAGGTGTGTCCTTGGGATCATCTGGCAAGATATCATATAAGATGAAGTCAATGAATGAGAATCGCAAATTCTTGAATTCTAGACCTGTTGAACTCTCCAGAACTTCTATGACTTGAAGGTATCCTCTTGAAGTTTGATTTTCTTTAAAGGCGAATTTTGTGCAGTACAAGTCATGGTTGTAGAGGAGTACTTCTCCGTGGCTCCGGCTAGAAGGGCCAATGAAGCAGCGAGAGACGCCAATGCATCTGCATGCGTATTTTGCTGATGTGGTACATAGTCAATGTAAAAGCTTTTAAACTTCTCCACCATGTCAACGGTTACGTTGTGATAGGGTACCACGTCTTCATATCAGACTTCATACTCCCTGCGAATCTGGTTGACGATGAGTTTTGAATCACTATATGCTTCGAGATTTTTTATTCCAATTTCTTCAGCAAGTTGCATCCCGATCAAGAAAGCATTATATTTTGCAACGTTGTTGGAACACGGCTCGGTTAATGAGAATGCACAAGGAATCATGTAGTTTTATGGAGATAAGTGCACTACCCTCATTCTAGCTACAATGTTTCCTGTGGGACCCATCCTTGATACGTCATTGAAGAATAATTGCCAAACCTGAACTTCAAAAGATGTTTGGGTCATGTAGACTTTAGCGATCTTGTCTGGGAGTCTTCATAGAGTCTGGTTGCTCTTGGATTTGGATGCTCAGCCAAGAAGTCTGCCACTGCTTGTCCTTTCGTAGCTTTATGTGGCAGGAATTATATCTCGTACTACGAGAGCAATATAGCTCATTTTATCAATTGACCATTTAGCGATGATGGTTACATCATAAGCAACCTCAAAGGATTAACTTTCAAAATGATGTAAATAGTCTAGCCCCACCGGCAGTGTCACATTTTCTGGACAGTAAAGACTAGGGTTAGACACTTCTTTTTGACCGGGTTTTAATAATGTTATGCTCCGATCATGGTTCTACTTAGGTATAGATTGCTTGCTCGTGTCCCTAGTTATTATTTTGGGCCAGTAAAGCTCTAGAGAGTGATCCATTACTCGAACGTATATCAGGAAGAGTTTTCTTCACACTAGAACTGCGAAGACTGGTGAATGTGTGAGGTATTGCTTAATTTCCTCGAACGCTTCTTGGCAAGCATTGTCACAAATAATGAGACTCCCTTCTTCATCAGCTTGGTAAAGGGTTAGCAACATCCTAATAGATTCGATATGAATCTCCGGATGTAAGCCAGTCGTCGTAACAATTCTTTGAGTTCTCTGAGATTTCTTGGAGGTTACATCTCCTGAATGGCACGAACTTTCTCCGGGTTGAGATGGATTCATTAGGATGTCACAACGAACCCAAGAAATTTGCTACTGGCTACCCCCAGGAAGGACTTGGTTGGATTCATCTTCAGTTGATGCGACCACATGTTATTGAATACTCTCTTCAGATCTGCAATGTGATCGCCTTTAGCATGGCTCTTTATTATAATATCATCCAGGTAGCATTCTATGGTATTGCGTATATGCTCGTGAAAAATCATATTCATTGCCCATTGATATGTTGCCCCTGCATTTTTCAAGCAGAAGGGCATCACAGTATAGCAATACACTCCCAATGGTGTTCTAAATAATATATGCTTTTCATCTTTAGGGTACATCTTGATTTGATTGTATTCTTAAAATTCATCCATGAAGGACATTCTCTTAAAACCGCACGTATTGTCGATCATAACATCCCTGATCGGGAGAGTAAATTCATCTTTAGGACAAGCATCATTCAGATTGCGGAAGTCAATACAAATCCGGATCTTCCCATTCTTCTTAGTGACGGGCACGATGTTGGCTGCCCAGTCAGGGTGTTATTCTTCTCTGATGAAACTGGAGACTATTAGCATTTTAACTTTCGATTCGATTGCCTCTATTATTTCTGGATGAAACCGTCGTTGTTGTTGCTTAACAGGTTTCACATCTGAATTGATGTTGAGGCGATGCATAGCCACTTGAGGATCAAGTCAGGGCATGTCCTCGTAGTTTCAAGTGAAGACATCTGTGTACTCTTGTTAAGATGTATTAGATCTTCTTTCTTGGAGAGCGATAAGCTTTCACTTATAAAGATGGGTTTGGGGTTAACCTCATCTCCTAGGTTGATCTGAATCACTTTGTCATTAATGGGTGGCTCATGCTGCTCGAAGTGAATGTCCCAGAGAGTATTCCGGTGTTTGATCCAGGATCAGTGTCTAACTGGATCATTTCTTCATTCTCGTCTCCATCCTTCAGATGGCTAGTTGAAACCGTATTCACATAAAGATCTTTGAAGATAGTGACGACGCTGATATCTAATTCCTATGATAATGTACTTGACGAATGATTGTGATATAATTATTCCTCAGACTCAAAGCCCGATGGGATTGAAGTTGACACGTAGCCTAACCCCCTCCGAGTTTGATGATAGTCGTCAGGGGCCTTCCCTTTTGAAAGAAAAGATCGAAGCAGTATTCATCTTCTTTTGCCAAAGTATAAGTGGGACCTTTTCATCAGGTCATACCCCATATTCTCCATTATACGACTGCATTTGGCCTTTAATAAGAGAATTGTGAGGATTCCGGATTGTCTTTCGAGCTTTCACGAGTCACTAGTTCAGACTCGATTTTTCCGAATAGAATTGATTTTTGACCTTTTTATTTAGCTGGCACTTCGAAGAAAGCTCTTTGTGCATTGTTGGAATTTTCGCGCATCATAAAGGATGACTTAATTGGTGTATGCAGTGATGTCAGAGCATCTACTGCTGACCATTGGTTACTAGCCACGTCAGTACTAGTGTCTGATGGTACAGAATCAGAAGCAAATGCAGAAAAGTAAACCAAATTTAAGTTTTCATTGATACATCACTCACCTTCAACATTGGCAGTGGTATTGAAATTAAGCTTATCAGTGCTTGTTACAAGAAAATATATTTTCCAAAGACATTCTTCTTCTACCTCTGTTTCTGTCACTACTTCATTGCCAGAGTCTGGTTCTTCTGGTTGAAGATTCTCATCAGTCTCAAGAGAATCTTAGTAGAGGAGGGAGTCAGTGAAGTAATTCTCTACCCCCTTGAACGAATGCCTTTCAGCGATCAACGTTCTCACTCTTTCTCGTTCATTAGCATATTTCATCACTTAATGAAGGTTAGACGGGACGATGGAGTTGCGATGGCCAATAGTTGTCCCAGCAGCAGATTGTAAGATGTGTCGGCATCAATAACATAACACGTCACTTCAGACTTTAAATCCCCGACTGACATCTGAGTTTGATCTTGTCCATCGAACGCGCACCATTGGCATTGAAGCTATAAATGGTAGTCTGTGTAGATCTCAATCGATAGATGAAAATCCCTACGTGTTGCATGATCCTGCGGGCATAATGCTCAACATTGATCCTGGATCAACCTGAATGTGGCTCACTTCAGATGATCTAATGTATCCTATATAATATAAGGGTCTATCATGTTTTCTCTTTATTTGCATATCCTCTAGACAGAAAGTGATGCATGGGGAACGTCTAGAGGCCTGATGACAGTGACCATCATCTTCCTTCCTGGAATGGCGTGAATCTGGGCTAAGAAACCTCAGAATATGCCAATGCTTCTCTTAGAGCTTCTCTCATGGATTTGAAAAGTCTAAGAAGCTTGTACAGAGTGATCCGAGCAGGGATGTTAGCCAGCTGAGTCAAAACATCAAAGCAAAGGGAGTTAATAGTCTTGCATCATCTTTTTGAAGGGCTTTGGCATAATAAAACTTCTTCTGTTTGTCCTCGGGCTGCTTTGTGAACTGCTCGGCTGTCTTTTTCACTGGCTGGGAAGAGCATGTCGCCGGCTGATCATACTGTTTCAAGTACTGCTTACCGGATTGGGTCTTTGACGTGGAAGGAGTACCTGTCTTAGCATCCAAGGCAGACTCCTCTTCTCCTGAACTGGTTAGAGAAGTAACATCTTCTTCAGTTTCTCTCGTAGAGATACCCATCACATTGCTGGAGGACGCTTTAGCTTGGCCTTTAGATTTTTTGTGTGTAATAGTTGTCCATTGTTGCTTTCGATAATGTCGGGGTGAACTCACATTATCTCTGCTCGAGGAGCAGGGACAGGGATAAGGCCTTTCTCCCTTTTATTGTGGGGATCAGTATTGATCACTCTTAGTTCTCCTTTCAGGATGGGAACCACTCCGGCTGGTACTGATGGGAGTTCTTTGCCAAATTGAAGGGACATCATGTTAGCCATCACCTTCTTCTGCTCTGGATGAAGTTTGAGGACATCTGCGTCAGTTAGAGCTTAAAGAACATCCTTGAAGATGTAGCAGCTCTTCGTAGGATGCCTCAACATCCTGTGATATAAACAGTAGTTGGGATCATTAATCTTCCTGACTTCATCAGGGCATCTGATCTCTTGCAATTGATTTTGTTACTCTTCTGGAGTAACTTGAACAGAGAGACCACGTGCTCATCCTTGAAGGAGTATGCTTTACTGACACGTGCTTGGTCAGCAGCTCCACGCCCTTTGGTTGGTTAGGGTTTTGATCAGTCATATATATTGCATATATATTGTCACATTATCATGTTTATTATCTAATAAATCCTATTAACAAATCTTATTTTTATTTAATGATGTGCAGGCCCATTGCTAAAGGAAAGGGAAGAGAAACGAGCCCAAAAGCCCATCAAAATTCTGATTTAATTAATAATTAATTCAAAATTAGAAGATCAGGGCAGATCAGAGAAGATAAACCCGGTTGAAAACCAGTTAGAATAAATCTTTACAAATTAATTGGTTAAAGCCAAAGATCAAAGGCAGTTTCGTCAAATATAGGAGCTGAAACGGGATATCCAGAACCAGATAAAGAAAAATCGCTAAACCAAGGAGTACCACCAACCGGGTATGGCCACACCCTGGCAGCGAAAACGCGGCCAAAGTCGCGTTTCTACGGCTTGGTTGAGTCAGTTGGGGGAACGTTTGTTCCCCCTATCTTCATACGCTCTCCCCCGTTTAGTTTTTTCCTATAAATACTGCATTCGAAAGAGAAGAAGGGACCGAAAATTAGTTTAATTTCTTCTTTTTATTTTTAAGATTTAGGTTCTTTGTTAGATAGTATTAAGAAGTTGTGTCTCTATTTTTAATTCATAGTTCAGTCCAGGTACAAGTGGGAGAGAGGAAAATAGTGATTGTAATATGAAGTTGAAGTGACATCAATAAAGGTTCAAGGCTTCTCTTCTTCTCTAATTCACGAGTATGTGTTATTTCATTTACATATCTTATTTTACTTTAATCATGAGTAGCTAAATTAATTTTTTTGGGCTCACTATCATCTTTCTTCGATCCCTCTCTTATTCTGAATGATTTTGATGTAAAGAACCTAACGGAATCATATGTATGCCTTAAACTAAGCCTTTCTTCTTTGAAAGTGCTCTTGAAGGCACATGAGGATGGTTTGAATTTTTAACTTTTATTTTTTTTTTAAAACATCACTTGAACTTGTTTTTATTTCATACTTGAAAGACAACTTGATGATTTAACATTCAGTTCAAGATGATTTCTTAATAAAAAGAGTTAACTTTTTCAAACAATCTTATTTGCTTTGTTTAAGACTTTCAAAACTCAAGCTTATGTTTTTGCCTATGATCAAATTGAGGCACTGAGAATTTTAAGAGAAGAATATATCATTGAGTAGTAAGATAGTGAGCCCAGATCTTTTTCATATTAAAACAAACAATCAAACAATCTTCAACACTTTTTAAAGATCACCTTTTTCAAAGCCTTCTCTAAGTTTTCAATATCACTTCCTTACTCTCCATTCTCTTTTTCAACATATAAAAAAAATACACTGACACCATTCTTTGTTCTTAAACAATTCATCAAAAAGCTTCCATCGCATTCCTCCTCGTAGACACAACCCGTTAGCCTAAAGCTAGATGGTAACTCTCACTACTTTCACTTACAATCAGGTTTCGAAGGTGATTTAACCTTTGTTGCCAAAGTATCTCGTCTTTTTGGTTGAGAAGATGACTCCAAATTGCGTCGTGTCGATTTGTGGGGTTTCGATTTGCTATCTTTCTTTTAGCTTCGACCTGGGTGACTTTCTTCTGCCTGCTTGCCTTGTTGCACCAGCTTCTTCCAATTGCGGCATTCTGCTACTCCTTCTGGGTGAGGAGTGCAGTCTGTAGGTTATGGCGATACGTTTCCACCAGTGTGGATTTGGATATGCCTCTTGGACAACAAAGTGTCATACTTCAGAATCTCTCCACAAAAGCCTTGATGGACTCTCCTTTTTCTACTTTGTGGCAAGAAGAGTCCGCATTGCTACCTCCGTATCATCTTTGAAGAAGCGAGTTACAAATAATTTTTCCAAATTAGCGCTCAAGTTTTGATAGAGCGGCATGCAGCTTCATGAACCACTCAAAGGCATGAATAAATGAGTCATGATAGCATCGTTCGATACTACATTCCCTGTTTGAAATTTAAAGTAGTATATGTGCTGGTTCAATGACCCTATACCATCAAAAGTATGTAGGGTCAGTGCCTTGAATCTTGGAGGGTAGGGAGCTATATCCTACTCCGCTAGGTAGGGTCAGACTACCCCCACATCTTGAAGGTCACCTCGGTGCGCAAGGTTTTGAGGCGTTGCTCTAGATTGCTATTCTCTTGGAGTGATGAGGTTCATTTTTTGAACTATCCTCCTCTTCAGATGAAGGTTTGGGGGACTCGAGGTTTTGAGTGCTTCACTCTCAGTATCCTCAGAAGAAGAGCTTTCTCCCTCCTTCTTTTTTCCCTTGGTCTTCAGACCCTTTTTCTTCTTCTTAAGCAGCTATGCTAGCATCTATTTAAGGATGTCGATAAATTCTCGCTGAGCTCGAATCATATCGAATTGTTCCCTCTGAACTTGGGCCTACTCTTCGAATTGCTTGGCCACTTCTGTGGGGTGCCCGTCATGTATGTGAAGGCTTCTTTCTATGTAGAAAAGTTAGAGGCCTGTGATTCCGCAATGGCGGGATGTGCCTCATTCATGTCAATACCCCTGGTTAGGGCACTGTAGTTCACTGGGGCAATTATACCAGTCCGGATGCGAGTGTGTTAGTACGCTCCTTCTGATTCGCTCAGCATTTCTTTCAAACCAGAAGAAGATTCATCATCAGACTCGCCAGAGCAGACGACCGATTGCTTCCCTTTGGACTTGCTCGATGTTGTGCACAGACCCACCATATTTAAAGTTACCTCAGGGTAATCCATGTCAGAGAATGACTTCTTCTCGCAGGAGCGGCGTCTCTTGGCTGAGTTAGAGACTAGAGCAGTTGACTGCCGATTGAATACCGACGGCTTGCTCGTATGAGAGTTGCAAGGATATTCGGAGAGTACTGTTGTAATGAGTTGTTCACAATAGCATTGGAGAGTGATTTGATGGGTACTCATTTTCTTTGTTAAGTAGTCCCTTAGATCCATTGCAGGAGTATCCAAAGGACTAGCCTCGAGTCCTTGGAGATAAGGACTATTTGGATCAGCTTTGATCATGGCCATTTGAGGCTGAACACAGGTCTTAGCCTCGCATTTGGGAGAGTCTACTTCAGAACGCGAACTTCACGTTGACTAGTAGGAACGCAACAATTCCGTATTGGCACAGATTGGATGCGAATATCGCGTCTTGGAGCAAGAACGCGGACCTCGCGGTTGGGCGTTGAGATGTGCGTTTGAATAACGCAGGTTTCATGTTGCTCCAAAGAAATGCGGGTCTGAGTCTCGCGTTCTGTATCTGTATGGACACAGATCTCGCATTTTGGAATGAAAATGAGAACCTCGCATTTGGGCGTTGAGACACGCGTTCGAAGAACGCGGGTCTTGTGTTGCTTCAAAGAAATGCAGGTCTGAGCCTTGCGTTCTGTATCTACAAAAAAATTGTAGCTGTAGAATCTTCAGTTTGTTGTCGAGGGGCGTGCCGCCTTCATCGACGTTCAGCATTTCGATTGAGTCTCGGGAGCTGTGGGGAACCCCCGGCAACATGAAATTGCGGAGTCTGGAGAGGAGAGAGATGGAAGGACTGGCCTTCATCGTCGTTTTGTCTGTGAGCCAGCATACTGGCCGCGGGTCTCCTAAGAGACATTGACATGGGCCGTGCGGGCTACACAGAAGGTTTTCAAAATCTCGCAGGACACGATGCTGCTTACGTCGTGAACAATGGCGCATGTCACATTTGGAAAATCTCTGAAGAGACTTGAAAGCGGGTCCTCGAAGAGACTTTGCGGTACTGCCGCATTGCTTTTGGGCTATCGGAGCCCGAATAAATTAATTCTTCAAATATTTCTTTGTCGAATTCGACAACAAGAGACTCGACCGTTGATCCAATGAGGTTGACATCAGCTTACGTCATGGCTTTCTCGTCAGTAGAGAAAACAGTCCCCCGCGGAGTCACCATCTTTTGTTTTGTCAAAAAATGCGAAGTAAGAGTCTTATTGATTGCAAAAGAAATTTACAACGGATGAGATCTGACTACAAAAGAGGGGAGAATATTTGAATATCTCATTTGTTTAAGGTTGGGTTCTTCGTGTGGCAATGGAGAGTTAATCTTGTTCTCCATTGACCGGCTAAACGACAAACTTCTCTTGGATCATTTTAAGGATGTAAGATCACTCCACTTGGAGACGGCAAGTGTTGAAGTTCTCTTTTAAAAGAAGAAATTTCTTTCTTTCTCTCTCTCTCGTTTGAATGCCCAAAGCTTCTGAACTTTATAGCTATTTTACTCCTTTTAAAAAAGAAGATCCCTCTATTCAATAGCTTTCATGGCTATTTACAGGGGTATTCAGGGGTAAAATTGTCCCCTAAAATTTCTCAATATTGGCTATTATCTCCCCCCATTATATGAGTGTTAATTGACCCAGTAATGGGGCAGTTACAATAGAAACGCGAACCTCGCGGGTTCTATTCTGTTGTTAAAATGCGGGGCTTGCAGGCTCGTGTTTAAGTTAAGATGCGGGTTGTCTGTCCACGTTTGAGTTAGAACGTGACTCTGGTTGAGCTCTGCATTTGAGTTAGAATGCGGGCTTGGTTGAGCTCCACGTTTAAGTTGGAACGCGGGCTGGGTTGAGCTCCGCATTCTAAAGGGAAAAACTGGATAGACTCAGCTTCGCCTTTCCCAATATACCCGAAGTTCGCGCTTGAGTGAAACACGACTTTCGCAATAGAGTGAGGTCCGCATCTAAAGACTTATCTTTAGTGATTTTTATACTATTTATAAAACCCCCTCCAAAGTTTTTGAAACTCCACGGTTGACTGGGACGGATTTCGGAATGCTTTGGACTTCATGTTGATTTGGACTCCCTTGATTGAACTAGCAATCTTTTGAGATGTCTTGAGCTAGATCTTATCTGGATTCTGATTTTCGTGAGTGTACTGTTGAACTGCTTGAAACCTCCAGGTAGATCTTTGCGAGTATCTAGATACACAGTCTAGAACTATTTGAGCTCTGATTTGATTGTCGGTGTACTTTTGAACTAATAAAATTGTCGATTACTTTTGCCAGTATACTGTTGAACTGATTGCAGAAGCAGGGACATACTCCTGTGTTGGGACATGGAGACTTTTCGGGGATTAAGAATTTTAAATTGAGACGGTTTTACTTCTCTTCCTCCATCTATATATAGAGTAAAACCTTTAAGATGAAAATCAATTCTGTTTTCTTCTCTAAAAGGTCTTTCTTCAAAGTTCTTCCTTCTTTGCTTCACTGCCATGTCTTCCTTCTTCTTCATCAGCTGGAGGAAATAAAGGGAGAGGATGGAGACGAGGGAATGGTAACCGAGCTCTCGCCGTTCGGGAGACTGGTTGGTGCAATATGTTAGTCGTTGTGATGAGCCTGTCACAACCCGTAAGTTATTGTGACAGAGCCTCGCTGTTAGGGGAGATAACAAGGGCTCCTGCTACAACTCGGTTTGTTCATCTGGTCACTGGCTTGCCCAGTCCAATTTTGATCCTGAGGCTTGAAATCCTTTCTTGATAGCGTGTACGAGATAGGAGTAGAGGTTGTCCTGGGCAGTTACGGAGGCGGAGGCGTCTCCACAACCATCTTTCTTGTCTTGGAGTATTATTCTGATTGGACATTGCTGCCTCATGCTTGGAGACTCCTATCTTACGGCGAGCAGTATAAGGGGAGTATGAAGGGCATTTTCATCTGGACATCACCGATGAAACTCCTTCTAAAGCTCCGAACTCTTCCTTAGAACAAAGAGACGGTGATGTGTTATCATCAATAGCTTGTGTATCTTGGAGGTTCCATCCTGATCGGACATCGCTGCCTCGCGTGCCTTACTGAAATTCATCTGTAAAGTAGGGTTTTGTAGTGGCTTCAAAGCGCTCCTTGGGGATCCATGTCATTCTTCCTGAGGTGCGCGGAGAATGGCGGTTCCGGTCTGGTTTCCTTGGAGGCGTGCTCTAGGCGGAGAGGAGAAGATCCTTCATATAGATCTCTAATTTTTGTGAAAAAACCTCCCGCAGCTACTTTCAAAGTCTTCTGGGAAGTTATGTAAGCAATGAGACCGTGCCTTCTGACAGATATTTTTTGAAGGACATGCTCTCGGAGTTCAGAGATGAGGCTAGATGTAGCGACATGATGAAGGGATCTAATTGGGATCATTTGTATTTCTTTTCAAAAAAAATATAAACACAAAACTATAATGAAGTTTTGTATTACTTTGTTAGATGTAATTAAATATGTATTAAAGGAATGTATTCGAAATAGAATGACTTTTTGGAGTAAAACATATGTAAATGTCTTTGGAATGTAAATGTTTGTTTTGATCTTGTCTAGCTTGCTTTACCTCTGGCTTTTCAAAATTTGATATGATCACGCCTCTTCGAAGTATTGATCTCCATCAGCAATATGGTTTGTTTTATTCTGAAAGTGATTTGATAAGCCTGTGGTGTTGCTCTCGAGTGGAGGTAGTCCCATTAAAGGCATCTGCAAACTTTTGACTTCCGAGTGGGAAAAATCCCAGCAGCAGAGTTAAATTCACATACGCCTCCGAGTGGGGGTTTGACCCATCAGTAGGGTTGTGAACTTGGGATTCTAAGAGAAGAAAATCCCTACAACAGAGTAAGGGCTCCGAGTGAAGGTGGAACCCCCAACAGTGGGGGCTCATATATTGCCGTTTGTGTTTCATGCCTGGTAGAGGAAAACTACCAGGGTACAAACTCCCATTGTCCACAATGAAGGGATGATGCGCACACAAGCTTGCATGAAACAACTTAAATTAAATATTAGATGCAACATAATAAGAGCTAATGAAAGGCATAAATTACATAGATTGAGCTGACAAGACTACGTACCCTTAGCTTTTAATCACACAAAACTAATCTGTCGTGGGGATAATCCAAACAAGAAAACCCTCATGTATATAACATATGTCTCGTGCAGTTATAGGCTAAACATGCACAATCATGTCATCCCAAGATGAGTAACATACACAAACATTCACAAAGATGGTGTTTGGATAACATCGGTGGCTGTGTCTCTCAGGCATATTTGATTTCTCCGGACTCTAATCACACAAAATTGATATGTCCAGGGGATGATCCAAACAGGAAAACCTTCATATATTTACCATATGTTTCGTGCAACTATAGACTCTCTGGAATGCTTACCTACAAATTTGGAAAGAGGCCTGAAGTGGGGGTGCGACCTATCGACAGATTGGATGAGTTGACTCCGAGTGGGAGAAATCTCATCAGTAGAGTGGCGATCCAAAACTCCGAGTGACGAACATCCCAACATCAAAGTTGGCCTCCGAGTGAAAAAATCCTAGTAGAGGAGTTGGCCCTTTGAGTAGGGAAAAATCTAGCAGCGGAGCCAGTTCACAACTTCTGAGTAGGAAAATCCCATCAATGGAGTTGTGACCTTGGTAGTGTTAACATTTCTAAAATACAAAACACAGAAAGCTCTTCAACTGATTTGCATAATGTCCAACTTGTCAACACTTCTAAAAGATAAGTCGCAGACAATTTGATAATCAGTTCACGCATCAATCCATGATGGATAGATCAGTCATCTAGATCCTGCTAATCCAATTAAGTATTAAGAGGGTCTAGCACACCTTTTAAACAGGCTTAAATAAGCCTAAAGGGTTGCCATGTTAGCCAGACTGTCTAACCGCGCCAGACTGGCCACTTTGCTAGAAGCTACAAGTCTAGCTTCGATGCTAGCTTAGCTTCGCCAATAGGCCAGCTTTGCCAAAAGCTACAAGCCTAGCTTCACCCCTAGCTTAGCTTCGCCAACAGGTGAAGCTTTAAATCTGTTGATTGTTTCAAACCGCAGGATAGTGGACTGACACCTTATTAACTTAATAGGGTTAATGACAACTTTTAATTGGCAGTTACCCCTCATTATATCTCTCATTAAGAGGAGATAATTAAGAGGATCGAGACTGTCATAAAAGCCAATGGCTGTTGGCTAGCTTCAGCGTAGGCTATTCTAGCCTCACCATAGTTTATTTTAGCATCGTTGGAAAGGCGTTACAGGCTATTTTAATAGTCTTTATAGATTTTTAGGGTATGCTTACCCCTGTGGAGTCTATAAATAGCCCACAGCAGGCTAGAGAGAAGGCTCCAAGAAGCTTCCAACTCTAAGAGAGAAGAAGACAAGAGAGCAAAGCACTCGCATCCAAGAGACTTGCTTCTTGCTTCCAAGATCATAGGGAGACCATTTCTCTCATCCTTAAGGATTAACACAAGGATCCAACATACTAATCTTTAAATTCCAAGGAATTTTTCTGAACTAGGTAAGAAGGAATTCCTAATAGTAGATTCGAAGCTTATCACTCACATCATCAAAGGGACAAAGTGGTCGCGCACTGACCAAATTCCTATCAGCACACTTTCCCAGAATCAACTCCGTAAAAGATTCTTGTAATTCTATTTATTTGCAATTTTTCTCAATTTTCAACAAGTTTTCTTTATGGAAAATAAGATAGCATCTCCACTGGGGAATTTTTTTTCCAAAACGAGAAAGTAGTGTCTCAATGCGACGATAAAACCCTTGGATCTACTGCTGAGATGCTGGTCATTCAATTTGACAAGAGAAGTTTGAACAGCTTCTCTCTTTGGACAATACAAGCCCTTTGTGCGTGCATAAGCACATGAAAGTCTTCTTAGCCAAAACTCCTTTGGCTAACTCTTAGAAAGACGCCTCTGGTGAGACTAACAAAGCTATGGGTAAGCCTATTACAGCCTTCGGCAAGACTAGAAGGCTTTTGTGCAAGCCTGTAGCAGTCTCTGGCGAGGCTAGAAAGACCATGAAACTGGTCAATCCGGCCTTCGGTGAAGCTATTAGGTGTTTGGTGACCCTACAGAGGCTAACATAGCCTCTTCCTAGCTTATCATAGCTTCTGGCGAAGCTATTCCAATAGCCCCTGGCCACCAGGCTATGCTGTCTGGAGCAGCTCTCAAAAGAGTTAAGGCAGAAGCCTATCTCTCCAGCGAGGTTTGTGTTTAGCTCCCTCTAGTGAGAGGTGGAGTTTGTGTTGGAATCCCTCAAGTGTGAGGTGACTGATTTGTGGTGGCTTTGTGCCTAACCTCTAAGTGTAGAGGTTGTGTTTGTAATTGAGAGAGGAGTTGTGTACTCCCGGTTGTATTGCCCCAAATCCTCAGTGGAGGTTCCCTGTGTGGGAGTCCTGTGTGGACAAGTTAGTGGAAATCCTTTTGTGTGAAGGCGGGGACGTAGAGCAGTGGCTCGAACCTCGAAACAAATCTTGGTGTTTGCGTTTGATCCATTGACTCTCTCTCTCTCTTTATTACTTTGAGCATTGCATCATATTGCCATATCATATATATGCTTGTGTTGTTTGTGTGTGCCTCACATGTGTTTAACCACAAGAGCTTCATATAGCACCTCAACTCTTATTCAGAGGAATCAAGAGGAGTTAGTCCAGAGCCCTTCACCGGGAATTCGGCTACACTCGTTGGTTACATTAAGTGTGTTGCGTTTTACGTTTTAATTTTCGCATTTTGTTCATTAGATTAGCCGTACACCTATTCACCCCCCTCTAGGTGTACTTTCAATTGGTATCAGAGCCTACGCTCCTGATATTAGGTTTAACCACCTAGGAGTGTGATCTTGGTTTTCTAATCTATCATTTGCATTTGCACACGTATATAGTTTACACACACTCATGGATTGCTTGACACCTCCCATGTTTGATGTCTCCAACATTGACATGTGGAAATTTAGGATGTCCATGTACTTGAAAACCCTAGGCTTGCATGTTTTTCTTGCCGCTACCAAGAAATTCTATCTTGGTAATAGCAAGCATATAGAGGCCAATGCACAAGCCCTTGAGGCACTTAGAAGTACGCTTAATAAAGAATATCTGTGCTTAGTTTCTAACTGTGATTCTGCCTTTGCAGTGTGGAACACGTTGACCTCCTCCAAGCTTAAATTGCCAATCCAAACGGAGGATGAATCTAGTGGAGAATCCGAGCAAAAATGTTACATGGTCCAAGGGAATGACTCCCTTGAGGTATATTCGGAATCTCAATTAGATGATGATGATGCTAGTTCTTTTAGTAATGAATATATTGATGCCAATGCCTTAAATGAAGAACTATCCATTGTATGTGAAAAATTGTTAGATAAATATAATCTTTTAAAAAAGAAGAGTCTTGAACTAAAAGAAGAAAATAAGGATTTGTGTTCAAAACTAGATTTGATTTTGCAAGAGAAAGTGGAGATTTCTAATGAAAGGGATTCATTAAAATCTAAACTTGAACTTGCCCTAAAAGAAATGATATTTTGAAAATAGAAATGATTGCAATGATATTTTGAAGAAAAATGAAATCTTGTCTTCAAAAGTTGATTTTGTTTTAAAAGAAAATGATTCTTTGAAAATAAAATTATTTCTATTTCAAAAGAATTAGATTTGGTTTCTAAGAAGAATATTGTTTTGAAAATGATTTAGATTCACATGTTTGCCATGCTAGTGTAGCTTCACATTCTAGCTCACCTATTGCATGCACCTCTTCTTCTAAGATTAATGATGATATTTGTTTGTTAAAGAAGAGTGTGGATTATTTGGGCTCCACTTTGAGCCATTGTGCTTTGAACCATACACGGTTGGAATCTATGTTTCGAAAGAAACAAGTTCCTCTTATGCATGCACACAAACCACGGCATACACATGCTTCCCACGTTCACTCCCATAACACGATGTATGCTCATGTGTACACATGTACATATTGTGGACGTAAGGGCTACCTTACTAAGTTTTGTTATGATCGTATACATGATTCAAATTTAGCAACTAAATTTGTTTGGGTTAGGAAAGGAGCTAACCCCCATGGACCCAAAAGAGCGTGGCTACCAAAGACCACCCTATGCTATTTGATGTAGGTGTGGGCTCTCGCATGACGTGAGAGTGATGGTGCCTTGAGGTGGATGCGTTCCGAGCTTAAAGAGGACTATTTGGATGCATCACTTTCAAGGGGAGTTTGGTGGGAGGACCACCTTGTTTTGGAGACATGGAGAGTTGCTTTCTAGGTTTTGGTAACTATCCCTTACTCCTCATTTATTGTTTACATGCTTTTCATATCATTGATTTTAGCATGTTTTTTTTTGTTATTTCATGATTAGTATGTTATATGCCATGATATTTAGATATACATGATTAGTTATTTGAGACAACCATGTTTAATATGGATTTATACATTTGTGTTCTCACATTTGTTTTTAACTAATGTGTATGTCCTAGATCTATGCATGTGCATATACATAATGATCATATGGATGTTTATGAGTTTTGTTTTGATTTTCATGCTTCATGTTTTGATTACTTGTTTGAATGTTAGTTTTCATTAAAACTAGGATTTATACTTGTACAACTAGTGAGCCACAAATAGACTATTATATGTTTGTGCTTGAACGCTCATTTGTACCCATTAGATGTACTAGTATAGTCTAGTTTTGATGATTCATACATTTGACTTGTATTCCCATTTTGTACATGTTTTTCATGTTTGTGTTTTAACTTCATGTATATGTCCATCTTATCTAACTAATAGCTATACATATACATCCTTGAGCCACTTACCTTCATGCATATACTTTTGTGGACTCGTTATGTTTGGATATGTATGTATTCTTTAGTTTGTACAAGACATACATATGCCTTGAAGATTAAATTGTTTTGATGATTTTCATGTTTTTAAGGAACTTCATATTGAACTTATGGCTTATTTTCATGACTATGTCTTTCACAAAACTTGTACACTCACATTATTCGATGTTTCCTCATGATCTTATTTTCATGAGTCCTATATGAGCTTTATATCTTTTGAGTGTCAATTGTTGAGTGATTTTCATGTTTCATGAAATATATTTTATTTTATTTCTTACTTGAAGGATTTCGTACTAGTTTACAAATTTTTCATATAACTAGTTCGTATTCTTCATATGGTAGAGTTTTCAAACATACCATATTTTCAAACTTATTTTTGAAAACCCTACCCATTAAAGGGCGGTTAGTTGGGCGACCATGCCTTGTATGCTCATTATTGAAAATTCATTTAAAACATGTGCATGAAATGGGTGGTAGGAAATATGAGTTATACACTTGATCTTATTATTGTTTCAATTGGTATCATTGGATCTTTTCAATTGGTATCAATATTGGCATTCTTTTTGTATACTCATATATATGTTTTTACATATGTATGCATACACTTTAAATAGTATCAATTTCGATTGGTATTCAATTTTTCATACATATATATATGTTTTATTTATGCTTATTATATCTCTATATCTTTGAGCACAAATTTTGGTTATGCTAAGCCTGATTTCTTAAAATGACTATCATATTTCAATTGATTATTTTTCAATTGGTATTTGTACAAGCTTATGCATCATTTTATTTGGTATTTCATAAAGGGGGAGAAAATTCGTATTTCATTTTTAATTGGTTTTGTATTCCACTCCCACACTTTATGTTGAAGAATGATTGAAAAATTAATATTGATTTTAATTTGGTATCATATGCTCAAAATGAAAATTACATACAATTGGTAAATGAAAAATATCTTACAATTGGTTTATGTTTTTCAAATTGATATCAAAAAGTGTATAATATTTTCAATTGGTACTAATTTTTACAATTGGTATCAAGATTTTTTATTTTTTTACTTACAATTGGTAATTAAGATTATCTATATGTTTACATCTTTCATTTTGGTATCAAAATTTTGATTGGTTTCTTCAAGATTTGTTTTCAATGCCTCATTTACTTTCAATTGGTATTCCTCAAAATTTTGTTGGTTTACCTATTTTTTCACTTACAATTGGTATCATGATGCACTATATTGATATATTTTTAATTGGTATCATGTTGGTTTTGATTTCACCCCTTGAAGTATTTTTTTGTTTCGGACAAAAAGGGGGAGAACCTTGTTTTTATTGATTTTCTTTGACCCCTTTGTTGATGATTGACAAAAAGGGGGAGAAGTATTTGAGTTTATATGCATGTTTTATGTTATGCATGTTTTTATATTGGTATCAAGAGAGTTTGTTTTATGTTTTGTTGATGTTGGTATCAAGAGCAATGAATACTAGTATCTAGAAATATAGGTTGTTTTTTATTGGTATCAAGAGCATTATTTAAAGAACATGTTTATTTTAAGTTTATATTTTTATTGGTATTTGAGAACATGTTTATGAAAAGAAGAAGTAATTTATTTGGTATCAAGAGCATGTTCATGTTCATTTTTTTATGCATGTTGATGCATTTCATGATTGGTATCAAGAGCATGTTTTTCATTTGGTATCAAAAGCATGTCCATTTCATTATTTTATGCATGTCTATGCATATTCATGTTTAATATTCATTGCATATATTTATTGTTTATTGCTATGCATGAGTTAAGGGGGAGCTTCCTTGAAGCTTAACTTTAATCCATGCATATATAACTCCATGAGTTTTGTCATCATCAAAAAGGGGGAGATTGTTGGCCCAGAGGCCTTCCACTCTAGTTTTGATGATGATTAACTCATGTAGTTATAGTTTACTAATAATCTTGTGATGTTTAGCTTCAGATACTTAACCAAGATATTAGTAGGTGATTCAAGAGCCCGAGCGTCAAAGTTTATATCTAGCACTCGTTGGAGTCAAGCTCGGTGGATCACATTTGGATCGAGTTGACTTGGAGACGGCGCTCCACAAGAAGACCTCGGTACATAGTTTAGTTTTTGTTTTAGATCCATTTGTAAAGATTAAAGAGTGTGGTATGCTCAAGTTCACAACACACACACTTGTTTAAGTTTCATGTTTCGGTTTTTCGGTTTTTAGTTTAACCAATCTTGGTTTTCAAGAATAGATAGAATCAACAAGTTTATATGGTTTAATGTATATTAGATTTGTTCTATATACATCTATACTTCAACTATTTAAACAAACTTAGTTTGATAGTCTATTTCATGAGTTTGGAGTTTTGGTATTTTTAACAAAACTTATTTTTAGATTTTTAGTCAAAAACATTGATATATATATATAATATATATATATATATATATATATATATATATATATATATATATATATATATATATCTTTCATGTACATGGATTATATCCATATATACATGCTTAAATATTGTTTAAATATCATGTTTTTATATTTATACAAGTTTATAGAAAAACCGTATTTTCTTTTAAGAAGTTTGGTTTCTTGAAAATACCGTTTTTGGTTTTCGGCAAAATTTCTAAGTCACAAAAATGGTTCAAATTGTTTGAAATATGTGTTGAATTTTTCTACACATGTTTGTATATCAAAGATAATACAAGAAACTATTTTTGTAGATTTTTAGAGATTTTATGGGATTTATTTAATAATTAAAAACCTAAGTTTTAAATCCCTTAATCCAGTTCTGCCAGGCTCTGGCGGTCGACCGGACCGGTCGACCGACGTGCACAAGAACGTGCACGCAGGCCAGCCCATTGGGCCGGTCGACCGAGCGGTCGACCGACTGAAGGCAACCCACTCTCGGGTTGCCCTGGTCGACCGGCCAGAGAGTCGTTGCTCTCTGGTTTAGGGCACGGTCGACCGGGCGGTCGACCATCAGGCTCAACGGTCACTTTTTTGACCGTTGGCCAGTCGACCGGCCGGTCGACCGGAAGGTTAATTTTGACCTTGTCAGCTGCCAACGAGCAGAATTTTTATGGGGGCTATTTATACCCCATTTGAGGTTAGTTTTTGTTAAGACTTTCAAGAGCAAAATTCTCCCATTCTCTAGTGTTTTATTTCAAGTTTGAAAAAGAGTTTTAGAGCTTTAAAGATTTCATCTTTATTTTATTTTTAAAGGGTTGGAAAATCATTGAAAAGAAAATTCTTTAGGAATTGGTTTGATCTTCATTTTCTATTCTATCTAGAGTTTTTCCCTAGAGTTTTTCTTTGAGTTTTTGATTTCCAAACTCTTTATTTTCCACACTTAAGCCATATCTTGCTATCCTATCTATTAGGATCTTTTATTTGTGGGAAAATTAGTTTGTGGTTGAGATAGACCACCAAGTTGTAACTTCCTTCATTGTGATATCCCTCTAGTGAGAGGAGATTGATTTAGTATCCCTCTATTGTGAGGTGATTGTGTAAGTTGTGGTTGGCTCCCTCTAGTGAGAGGTGGAGATTGTGTTTAGCTCCCTCTAGTGAGAGGTGGAGTTTGTGTTGGAACCCTCAAGTGTGAGGTGATTGATTTGTGGTGGCTTTGTGCTTAACCTCTAAGTGTAGAGGTTGTGTTTGTAATTGAGAGAGGAGTTGTGTACTCCCGGTTGTACTGCCCCAAATCCTCAGTGGAGGTTCCCTGTGTGGGAGTCCTGTGTGGACAAGTTAGTGGAAATCCTTCTGTGTGAAGGCGGGGACGTAGAGCAGTGGCTCGAACCTCAAAACAAATCTTGGTGTTTGCGTTTGATCCATTGACTCTCTCTCTCTCTATTACTTTGAGCATTGCATCATATTGCCATATCATATATATACTTGTGTTGTTTGTGTGTGCCTCACTTGTGTTTAACCACGAGAGCTTCATATAGCACCTCAACTCTTATTCAGAGGAATCAAGAGGAGTTAGTCTAGAGCCCTTCACCGGGAATTCGGCTACACTCGTTGGTTACATTAAGTGTGTTGCATTTTATATTTTAATTTCCGTATTTTGTTCATTAGATTAGCCGTACACCTATTCACCCCCCCCCCTCTAGGTGTACTTACAAGGTTAACTCGTAAGCCTTCTTCAAGGCTAAAGCGCTGTCTGGCAGCGCTAGAATAGCTTCCTTTGGCGAAGCTAATGCACTCCGCGTGTCTGACGAAGCTACTTTGCAAGCCTGCCTCAAGGCTAAAGTGATGTCTGGCGGCGCTAAGATAGCTTCTTCGGACGAAGCTAAAGCCTATTACAAGGCTAAAGCATTGTCTAGCAGCACTAAGATATCTTCCTCTGGCGAAGCTAACATATCTCATGCGCTTGGTGAGGCTACCTCGTAATTTCCTCACAAGAGGAAAGCGTTGTCTAGCGGCGCTAAGGCAGCTTCACCTGGCAAAGCCTATGCGCACGGCAAAGTTAAACTAGTTTCGCCGAAAGCGAAGCAAATAACCTTTAAGAGCCTCTCAGTATAAGGGGGTTGCTCTTCAGTCTCCCTGAGTTTCAGTACTGGACCGTCTAGGACCAGCTAACTCAGACCTAAAGGACTATCTGAGCAATAAGCGAAAACTTCACTCTGAAGTGCCGGTTAACATTTCCTCTTCCTAATGCTGACAAGTAGGATATCAACTTGTGACAATCCATTCTGTCCATTGTTGTTTGGGGTCAATCCCTATAACATCTCTTCGAAGCCAATAATCGATCTTCAATCGATTATTGGTTACAACTCAATCTTCTAAAAGACCCAAATCTCTGAAGAAGAAACTTCTGAAGGTGCCAGACCTTCTTCAGTCTCTATCAACATGATAAGCAGAGGCAATGATCGGCGATGATCCAAACAAAGAAGGTAGGGGTTAATCCTCCCTATTTCAGCTCCCCAGATTCTGACATAGCCCCGTCTTAGGATAGATTCTAGTTTTACAAGAGGGTGTCTATCACGGTACTCGCTCTAGGGTAGCAATACCCTTTAACTATGATTGTCTCTCGCCATCAGATGGTGCTATATTACTTGAACCATTGAGATACATGTTCCAATGGTCAGATGAGGAAGAGAAAAATTGCGGCTATGCTTCTTCTAGCACAATCAACTCTATCCAGACAGGGTTTGTATCAGTCAACATGACCGACAATAATAACGATGATCTCCATCGCTGCATGACGCTCAGGAGCAGACTACCATAACTAAACAAGAGGCCCTAGACAATATCCAACATGTGTTAGAACAGCTCCTGACCAACAAAAACTCAAAAGAGAAGACCTCTGGTAGCATTCATGAGAAGGAGAAAATCTCAATTAGGATAAAGACGAGCATTCAAAGGAGACATCATCGATTGATGTCGAAATTATAAAAGGCATCCAAGCTCAAATAGCATCTCTTGCTCAACAGGATGAGCTGAAGAAGGTAGGGATGACCCGTCCTTGCCCGCTGGAATGAGACTCAGTTCCATATCCCTAAAGTTCAAGCCATCAACATTGCATTCGTATGATGGCAAGAGCTCGCCAAACCAGCAATCTATTACTTCCGATCCCAAACTGGCAGTATAATAGATAATGATGCTATTATGACCAGATTATTCATTAGCATCCTCAAGGGAGTAGCTTTTAATTGGTTTAAGAGCCTTCCGAACAGTTCCATCAACTTGTAGCTTGATCTGGAAACTCAGTTGCTCTCCCTATTCTATGAGGATGGTACCGAGGTAACCACGGATAAACTCCTCTCCACGATCCAGAAAGGAGGAGAGTCTAAGGAACTGCATAAAGAGATTTAGTAACCTTTCTCTTTTGTGCCTCGCAGGCATTTGCCTATGTTGCTCCAGACATGTAGGCACAACTTTCTTAACAAGGTGAAAGTCCGTATGGGAGCTGTGAAGGCTCAAACTTGGAAAGAGCATGTTCTGAGAAGTCAGCTAAGAAAATTTGCGTCCCTTGTTCCCAAAAACAAGTGGGAGACCAATAACAAAGAACGTGATGTAGCTCAATCTTCCTAGGACAAAGAAAAAAGCGTTAGCTATGAATGTATTTACGAGGCTTCACCGAAGCTGAAAAAGAATAGCTCCAGCAACACTCTGGAGTTCAAGTCTCCTCGAGATAATACTTTTCAAAGATGAGCACGTGGTAACAATCTTCCATTTACTCAATAAAGATAACAAGTTGACGTTTCCAGAGGTCAGGAACCCAGAAGAAGTTGGGCGCACGAACGATCCAACTACTGTCTCTTCTACAGGATGGTCCACCATCCTAACAACAAATGTTATGTCCTTAAGAACAAGTTCTAAGAATTGGTTGAAGCAGGTGCTTTGACTTAAAAGTTAGAACAGAAGTAGGTTACTGCCAATATGGTAACCCTCAATTTTGAAAACTTTTCAAAAGTGGTAGTTCAAGACGGACTAACCCACATCTCAAAAGGAAAAACGGAAGTAACTAATTTGCTTGCTGAAGAGCAAAAAGCCAAGGGTCTTATCCTATTAACAACCAAATCCGGAGAAATCATGTCGGTACACTCGAATATTGTCAACGACAAACAATTGGATTCGAGCCGGCCCAAACTCAAGGGCAAATCTTGTAATGCCATTACCATTTCACACGAGGATGGGATTTCACCAGCAACTTCTCTCAATAGCTCTGAAGAGGAGGAGTTTACCTTAATAGCACAGCTCGCTACCTCACAGTCGGTAGGCACTCAGTCTGGCAAACAGTACTTAAGATAGTACGATCAGACACTAATGAGACACAACAACCAATGATATCGGAGAATGCTGCACTAGTTCAGTCTCCTACACCTACATTGCCTTTGGATAAGGATAAGCAAAGGAGGTGTGGTTTGACAAAGCCTTGATGAAAGATCAATCTCAAGGACTCAAGACTCCTTTTCGCTTTGATATATTGGCACAACTTGCCAATATTCCAGCTCGTATTACTCTACACGAGTTACTTCTCCTCTCAAAAGAAACGAGAGAGGCACTTAGGGATGCACTTGCAGACTTAGAATATTTTCTGATGCAAGTACCCTCTATCCCTACCGATGATAGCAGGACTCTATGCCCCTATTGTCATTTGGCATCACAGCAAATGCCGAGCATCACCTTAACTCCTGAAGACATGCTCCTCAAGAACAATCAGCATGATCAACCCCTGTACTATACAAGGTACATCGACTCTGCCTGCCCCGAGAGGACTCAAGTCGACCCAAGGTCTGCTTTAAGCATTATCCCCAGGAGATTGCTTCATTTTCTTAGCATCCCTCTGAGCAAGCTGTCAATGACAGACATTTTCTTAGATTACTACTATATACGACTTCAATGCCAGAAGTAGTCATCTTTTGGGTAAGATCCGTCTTCGATGTCAAATCAGGGACCTTAAGACAGAAATAATGTGTTATGTGATTGATGCTGACACGTCTTATAATCTCTTACTCGGACGATCTTGGAGCCATGCCAACTGGATCATCCCCACCACTTTCCCTAAGGCCTCAAGATCATAGTAAGGCAACGGTTAGAATGGTGTTCGCTAAAACACAACCATTAAAAGGAGTGAAAAACTACTTTATGATTCTGTACTCTACCAAGAGACTAGTAAAGTAACAAAAGAATCATTGCCAAATGACATTGACAGTGGTAATGAGGCAGAGTCAGAGTCAGAGGAAGACTAGCTACTTTTTCCATGAAGCCACTTGTTCTATATCTAGATGATTCCTACTGTAATAACGCTGCTGAAAATAATGGTGAATGGGTAATCAATGAAGATGTTACTTTTGATTATTCTTTGTGTTTGGATGATGTACCCGATGTACCTAACCTCGCCAACACAAGCTCCTTGCACATGCCCCTGCCCCCATTAATGATGGCATGCATGCAAATTGAAGATGATGATGGATCTTTCTTCATCGTATCATCTTGCAAGAAGGACCAATCACCGACCATATTCGGCAGAATCCATTCTCGGATTGCTACATCCGTAGACTCCAACAAGGATTTGGAGCCCTCATAGTTCTTTCATTAAGCACAGTCAACACACGTATGATGAAAGAGATGGGGTACGACTTACATCGTGGAGATGGCTTGAATTTTGGGAAAGGGTGACACATCTCTTTTCAACCTTTTGTGCCAAAAGTAAAGCTAGCCAATTATTATGAACAGACGCATAGAGGGTTAGGGTATGACACTCCATCTACATAGTCTGAATCAGAGCCTGATCAATCTCTACCATCCCATTCTTAAGAGTCATTAGAATGGAAGTTAGATGTTAGTGTGGGGTTGTCTTTAAAAATCTCTTCGCCAACATGATGTTGATCAGTTATTGTGGATCATGATGAAGATGTTGAGCCATTCAACACCGATCCATGTTCCCAACAACTAAACTTCTAATAGGAGAGGCATTTTGAGCAAGCGAGCCTCCCGCTAAAGATAAGGTAATTCAAATCGAAGTGGGTGATCAAGCGAATTCAAAGCTTATCTCCAGAAGCGAAAGCTTATCACCGAGAGAAAAGTAAAACCTTATATCTTTTATACGAGAATATATAGATGTTTTTGGATGAAATTATGAAGACATGTCTGGTCTTGACCCTAAGGTGGCCATGTATTGTCTCAACATCGAACCGACGACAAATCGGTTAAACAACAGCAACGACAATTTCATCATGATATTATGGAGGCAATTGAAATCGAAATTCATAAAATCATCGAATGTGGCTTCATTCGAGAGGAGCAACACCTAGATTTGATTGCTAACATTATTCTCGTACTTAAAAAGAACAGGAAGATCAGGATCTGCATTGACTTCTGTGATCTCAACACAACTTGTCCTAAAAATTAATTTGCCCATAACTGATGTCATGATTGACAACACATGTGACTTTGAAAGGATATCCTGAATGGATGGCTTTTCAGGGTATAAGTAATCAAATCAAATGTACCCAGATAATAAGTATATGTCATTTTAAACACCGTTAGGATATATTGTTACACAGTGATGCCCTTTGGCTTGAAGAATGCTGATGCAATCTACCAACGTGTAATGAGCACAATTTTTCATGACCATCTACGGAAGACAGTAGAATGCTATGTTGATGACATTGCCGTTAAATGTCGCAGCAAAGACAGCCATCTTCATGACCTGAGAATGGTATTTGATATTATGCGGGCTTATCAGCTAAAATTAAACCCGATAAAGTCATTCCTTGGGGGTGTCAGTGGTTAGTTCTTTGGATTAATCGTCATATCCAAAAAGGATTTACCTCGACCCCGACAAGATTAAAGCCATTCAAGGTATGCAGCACCCAAAGCCTCTCAAAGAGCTTAGACGTCTATAAAGAAGGCTAGCCTACATTTGAAGATTCATCGCAAATCTATCGAGTCGTTGTCAATATTTCACAACGTTAATGAAAAAGGGTGTCTTTTTTGTCTGGGATGACACTTATCAGAAGGCTTTTGCGGACATCAAAGACTACCTCACCAAGCCTCTAGTTTTAGTAGCTCCCATTTTGAGAAAACTATTTTTACTTTATATAAGAGCCATGAATCATTCCTTGGGTGCTCTTCTTGCGCAAAAGAATGGTGAAGGATTCGAACAAGCCATATACTATCTGAGCCGTACTTTGATTGGGGCAGAATGTCGCTAAAATCTAGTCGAGAAAGAATGCCTAACTGTAACGCCCCGATCCGAAGGATACGGAGACGTTATGGCGACGTACATACGTGAGGTGAAAACACACTCACGCGTACGTTAAGCCTCAGTACAGGACATAGCCTCCATATAGACAAGGGGTCCAGCAGGAAAGAAGTACAAGAATACCTGCAGAAAGGGGTTAGCGATCATAACAGATATAAAAACAGGGATAAAAGAGATAACAGGAATAAAGCACAAAGATACCTATGAAGGATCTCGATGGTGAGTCTCCTATGTGATTCCAATGGACTATCTGACAATACGATAACTCGGATCTCCAACATGGGCATGCAAACCCAGGGTCGTCAGAAAGCGACCTAGTGAGTGGTAAAATGAAGGAGGCAATAATATGTACTATAATAATACAAGCACAATAATAATAGATAATACATGCTGTTGTAATAGTGCTACCATATCCTAAGCATATAATAAGTATATAAGTAGCAGCAGAAGTATCTAAACATGAAAGATATAAGCATGTTATCTTTTAATACCATCACTACCTAGCCGGTTATCATCTGGTCATGTCTTTAGGCGTGTTCGGTTTATATCATAAATACTGTCGTCTAGTGGTGATGTGATAGCAGTGACCATACAGGTGGGCATATGAAAACAGAATAGATGCAATGCAGAACATGCGTAGTATGCCACCACAGAAAGTATAATATATGCCAGGTAAAGTAACAAGTATATAGGTAACAGGATATCAGATAAAGTAGCATGAACAATAACAAGATAGCTTACATGTACCAGGCATGTCATGTGATTTATACAATAGTAGCAATCAGTACCACCTGGTATTTTAATCAATCTCTTCCAGTGTCCCATACCACTGGCAGTTCATACTGGAGCCCGCACTCCAGTCGAACCCATCCGGACATGGCCTACGGGTACCATTATCCAAACGAGAGAGTGACCAAATAACAAGTGTTCCCGTCGTCACTATTGTGTATACTGTTTTATTATGTTAATTGGAAACCCATGGTCGAGGAGTTCTTATCGGGTGGGTGTATCCCGTGCATACCTGGGATAACGGCCTTAAACAGACCCCTGGCTGCTGAGACCAGGGCCAGCCCGCTAGAGCTGTAACATGTAACGGGAATCTCAATGAGCTAAAACAATAACGGGATGCTCATGAGTAACAGACGGTAGCCAGCACTACCCCGTCCCCTGCAGTGTGACAAACAATGGATCCAGACATCCACCCGATATGATCTAATCAACCGTCAAGTCTCCCCCATACCCAAGTTATCATTATTATCTGATATGTCAAGTATACAATGTGACAAGAACAACTACTGTACATGATACGGGTAACATGATAACTGGACCAGAGCTCTGTTGATAGCGTAGAACACTATAACGGGAAACAGGATCAATATAACGGGAACAATATAACGGGAAACGGAAACAATAGATGTAAGTCCACATATCGCATATCAACAGCTCTCATGTCCAGTAACGGGAATCTCCATATCAGTAACAGGAAACAATCATATAACATGAATACGGTAATATAGAACAAGAATACATGTAATAAGAACGGGGAATCATATGACAAGAATAGAGAAACCATATATGCATGTGTAGCAGAGATATAGAAACATGACATGCATGTGTAACAGTAATCAATGTATTCCATGTAATGATGATAACTATAATATGACATGCGGTAAACCGTGCATTGGTATGCGGTAGTCAGTGCATTGGTCTGTAGCAATAATCCGTGTAAGACATTGGTATATCACTAACATGTCCTAACAGTGGTCCGTGTATAATGTCCGAGTATGTCCAGTGAATAATTACTAGTTACCGTCTTTTATTCATAATCAAGATATACCAATCAATGTTACTAAACAATGTAAAATATAATTTATAAAAGAAAAACACTCACAAACTGGCCATGAAAAGGTAGCTCTCTTTCCCACGATTGCAACGGATCCAGAATCGTCCAAATCGGAGTCCGGATGCTCCCGATATCGCCCGAATA
This sequence comes from Agave tequilana, assembly GCA_038442645.1. NCBI lineage: Eukaryota > Viridiplantae > Streptophyta > Magnoliopsida > Asparagales > Asparagaceae > Agave > Agave tequilana. The sequence continues at coordinate 117,233 of JAVJIF010010775.1, forward strand.
CTAAATCATACAAAAAGGGTTTATTATGTAAATAAAATACTCAATGCAAATACTGAATGTCCAGGGGGTTTGTAATACCCCGTTCCTGGAATACGTACTTAGTTACGTGTTCAGATTTTCGATCGTATTTTTTGATTTATTTCCTGTATTTATTTTGTATTATGAATTATTTGTACGATTATTTGTTTTGGATCTGGATCCCCGGATTCGGAGTCAGGCCTGGTCTGACCGAGAACCCGATCCTAGTATATTATTCAATTTAGTCTTTCCAGTATTCTGATTTGACCGATTTCAGTTCCAAATATTGTTTTTCAATATATAAGGTTTTCTGTGATTTTCTGGATTTTTCTCGGATTAAATTGAATTTCTTCAATCGGTGTCGGCCAGTGCCGCTGACCGATTCCCGGATTTTTAATTCTCAAACTGTTTGGAATTTCATGATGGTCCTTTAGACTTTATTTCTCGGAATCATATTTTCTGCCTATATTCTTTTTCTGAGAGTTTTATGATTTTATGGAAATTCTTTCGGAGTCGGTAAATCACAGATTCCGGGATTTTTAACTTTAAAACTATACAGTATTTCTTCGAACGGATTTCGCTATTGGTCTTTATATGTTATTCTTGATTTTTGGTTAAATTTTCAGATCATTCAGAGGTACTTGAATTTCGGGCATTTTTCCAATATTTGCAAATTCCATTTTCCACCTAGGTTGCCACCTCATTTCCCACTCACATCCTCACCTAACCCCACTAACTCTCCCTCCTTCCCTTAGCCGGCCAAGTGGCCAAGGAGGTGACACCTCATGTCCCCTTTTACACAAAGCTCCCTTTCATTTACACAAATTCCATCTCACTTCACAAAACCCCCCATCATATAAATTCTATTCTTTTGCAAATAAACCTTTTCTTCCTCCTTTACTCCAACAAGAGAAATCCCCCAAAATTCCCTCTCATCTCCTCCACCAAACCCTAGCTTCAAGGATCCATCTCTAGGCTTCAAGATCTCATCTAGGGCATCACAAGGACTCCATCTTCAACCTCCAAGCTCCAAGGCAACTCCAAGCTTCAACCTCCTCCACTTCAAGCTCCAACAACTTGTGGGTTCAAGCCATCTTCTTCCTCTTGGATCAAGCCCCAAATCCAACCCCTCCATGTGAGTACCTTACTCACCAAGACCTAGATAGTTTCCTAATTACTTGTATTAGCAATTCTTACACACTAGTTTCTATAAAAATCCCACCTTTAGGTCATCAAGAACTAAATCTAAGCTTTCCATATAAAATTATCTTCTCACCAAGTCTAGACTATTATTTGTGTACTTGTATAGATAGATCAGGTCCCCCAATACCATAAAAAAAATCCTACCTTTAGGCTATTAGAACAACCCCCATAAAAATCTGATTTTTCTGCCCTAATAATACAATCTGTTAATGTCTGTCCAAAACTGAAACCAGAATCTTGGGGTTTCTTTCGTAAGGATATTCAGTAAGGAATAGGTCATGTAATATACCGTTAGAAAGCTAATCGAGTCTGCTTTCCAACGGTTCATACCATGTCATCATCGGATACCTGTAACTTAAGCTATGACTGAAACATTGAAGGTTGGTCAAAACTGTCATGCTGCAGAATTCAGCACAGCTGATAGGTTTTTGAATTTCTGGAGCAGTTTGGTTAATCAAAACCTATCATGTAATAGGTCATTGGAAAGGTAGTGGAGTCTAGTTTCTAATAAATCTTTCCTCGTTCTATTCCTATACGTAGAATGGAAGTTATCATAAAAACTCCGTTGGTTACACCACTTACACTCCATAAATTGTTATCATGTATCCCCATGTTAGGACTTGTTGATTGATGCATATGTGCTGTTTTAGTCTTGTCTCATGCTTCATACTTGTATTGTATAATATGTTTCACGATGAATCTTATGTTTGGGTCATGTGATTGAACCTTGTACCTAATAACCTATTTCTTGTAGTATATCACTCTAGTCACTCATCTTGTCATGTTTATGTATGCCCATGCTATTACTTGTCTTATTTTTATACTTGTACATTGCCGTGATATTATTACTTCCCTATTTTATAACATGCGTGGCAGACCCTTCGAGGTCGTTGAACCCTAAGTCGTATCTATGTTTCCACTTGCATTACCTTAACATAACTTCGTCGGTTAACTATCTTCTTTTAACACATGTATATCACACAACACATAATATGTTACCACTTGACCCACTGGCATGCTACCCCCTTGTTAGACCCTCTTGTTATGTCATGATTGATCCGGCCCATTATACATTTATGGTTATGTTTTATTGTTTACTGTACATCACCTCTTTGTCATGCTATCCCTTAAACCAAGCATGATACACTTGACTTTATGATTATCTTATTTACGGGAACCTTGCCTTGTTTTATGGAACTAAGTGCCACACCGTCCAATGGTGGGGGCCACCTCTAGAATCCACTCCCTCAGAACAAAGTGCCACATGGAACAAAGTGCCACACCACACGGTGGGGGCCACCTCTTGAGACCCATGGGGGCCACCTCTTGAGTCTGTAGGGCTATTACTATCATGTTCACTTTCCCGTAAACTGATAATCCTTAATAAGCTACAACTTGTATGGGTATGGGAGGAGTGATGGATGCCGGAATGATATCTTGCTTATAGCTTGGGAATATGTTACATGATTACTTCTACGTACCTCTATAAGTGTAGATGATTATCTTGCTTATAGCCTGGGAATATGTTACCTGATTACTTCTACGTACCTCTATAAGAAGAGATATCAGTTCTCCATCTACTTCCGATAACGAACCTCGAATAGCTTATATATGGATGTATGTGAGTTGGGATCGATACCGAGACACATACCTAGATATATGAGTTAGGCGAGTAATAATAATAATAATAGGTTCAGTTATAGCTATTGTTATGATTATTGTGCTTGCTATAGTTCCTGTTATGACACATGTTACATTATGACTCCTTCCTTTACTTGTAGAGATTCCAGTGACGATTCCGGATTGTTGACTTATGTCTTCCTCAGTATGATTCATGTCTTTCTTGTCTAGTATTCACGTTATGATTATCGCATGATTTGCAATTCTGCTTCTATATGCTTGGGATTGCGGTAGTATGAGACAAGGGTATATTTATGAGGGTTTCCTTGTTTGGATTATTCCTTCGACGTACTAGTCTCATAGGACCGTAACTTAAGCATATACAATCACTTTAGCTCGTAGTTAGCATTACCTTGGATTTTCCGTTTCATGATTATTATATTATACCGTTATTATATTCTATACTCGTGTTTTGACCCTTCTCATGTCTCTTAGCCACTTGGCTTGCAGTTCATTTATTATTATATGTCTTGACCCTTTGGATTTGCACATTCAGGTTCTGTAGCTAGATCGGAGTGGAGTTGTCCACCGTAGATCGAGCCACCCTTAGCGAGCAGGCATCCTAGCTCCAGCTCCTTGTGCCTGACTTCTTTTGACTCACGGGATCCCCATCCTACTCGTGAGCTCTTTTGTACTTTTGATGTATATTTTACTTTTGGACTTGTATGATAAGGGACACATGTATCATGTAATGTTTATCATACTGCGATGACTTTGTATTGTACCTTTATGTTGGCATAGATACGTGTGTATACCACGCTTTGTGTTGCACTCTGATCATTTCTTGTTGTACTTTTGCTTAGCGTATATACGTGGGGGCTTCTCCGGACCTACGTATATACGTCGCAGTGACGTCCCCGTATCTGTGGAATCGGGCGTTACAGGTTGGTATCAGAGCTTAGGCTCTTACCTCCATAAGTACAAACAAGTGGCAAATTCTAGAAATTTGCGGATGCCAACATCAATGTGCAAAGTTGTCTAGTCCTTTTGATTTATCTAGTTCTTCTTGATTCCATCCTTCATATCCTGAAATCCTTCCATTCCATGTTCCAGCTCCTTCCAGTCTATCTCTACCTAGTATCGATGGAGAGGAGATCGGGCCGCAGCAACTCGGGATCAGCATCGGATGGAGCAGCGAGAGAGAATGTGGGGAATGTGGATGTATTGAGGGTCATCCAGACCATGATGGAGAATCAACAGCAACAGACCGAGCTTCTCCGGCAAGAGATAGCAGCACCTAAGGAACGGAGGCCGGGGAATATATCAGACTTCAGGAGGCTGCAGCCAGCTACATTCACGGGTGGAGAGAGACCCTTGGATGCTGAGCAGTGGCTGACAGACACTTCAGATTTGTTGAATGCAGCCAGGGTTCCACAGGAGGACCAAGTGGAAGTTGCCAAGATTCAGCTAAAGGACATAGCCAGGACTTGGTGGCTAGCAGAGGAGGCCAGACTGGAGAAGCCTGTCACTTGGGACACCTTCTCCAAGAGTTTCTACAGCAGATTCTTCCCTGCCACAGCTCAGAAGGACATGGAAGAACAATTCATCAGACTTCAGCAGGGGAGTAGATCCGTGGATGAGTATGCCGCGGAGTTTCTCAGGTTGAGCCGCTTCGCCCCGTACATGGTGACGGATGAAGAGAGACGGGCAAGCAGATTTCAGCAGGGTCTGCAGATGGACCTACAGATATTCCTGGTGCCTCAGCAGCTGAAGACATACTCAGAGGTTCTCACCATAGCTCGAGAGGTAGAGCGTGTACTGGAGAAGAAGAAGGAGAATCAGATGAGAAGCCAAGCCAAGAAGAGGCCTTTTGAGCTAATGGATGAGGAAGATGAGGATAGGGCAGCCCAGGGCCCGATGATGAAGAGGCCATTCCAGACTCCTCTTTCTCAGATTGTATGCAATTATTGCCACAGGCCCGGGCATTATAAGAGGGATTGTCGAGTAGCCCAGAGATTATGTATGGCATGTGGGTCAGGGAGTCATAAGCTGAGGGATTGCCCACACAGAAAGTTTGGACATGCGGCGCCAGTCAGACCAGCTCTTCCAGCTCCAGCGCATCCAGTCCCAGCACTTCCAGCGCCGCCACTGAGGAGGTACCCTGAGCCCGTTGACCGGAGAGCTCCATTTCCACCCCAGCAGTATGGTCATCAGCAGAGAGGGATGAGAGCCAGAGCAGATCAGGGCAGAGGCCAAGTTCATGCCATGGCAGCAGAGGCTTCAGGCGTCGCAACAGAGTGGGAAGACCAGTATCCGGATCAGGAGCCTTAGGATTTCATGGTAACCACTACCCCAGATCTTGTATTTGAGTTGGTTATCTTTCTTAATATTGTTTCCATTGTCATTCTAACATTGTTAATTCTGGTCCTTCTTGTATTTATCTTCTTTCCTGTTTTGGTTTTATGATACCCTTATTCGTGCCTTCGTTCCCTTTGTATTCAATTTACCCCTTAATGAAATTGCGAGGACGCAATTTTTGTAAGGTGGGTAGATTGTAATACCCCGTTCCTGGAATACGTACTTAGTTACGTGTTCAGATTTCCGATCGTATTTTTTGATTTATTTCCTGTATTTATTTTGTATTATGAATTATTTGTACGATTATTTGTTTTGGATCTGGATCCCCGGATTCGGAGTCAGGCCTGGTCTGAACCGAGAACCCGATCCTAGTATATTATTCAATTTAGTCTTTCCAGTATTCTGATTTGACCGATTTCAGTTCCAAATATTGTTTTTCAATATATAAGGTTTTCTGTGATTTTCTGGATTTTTCTCGGATTAAATTGAATTTCTTCAATCGGTGTCGGCCAGTGCCGCTGACCGATTCCCGGATTTTTAATTCTCAAACTGTTTGGAATTTCATGATGGTCCTTTAGACTTTATTTCTCGGAATCATATTTTCTGCCTATATTCTTTTTCTGAGAGTTTTATGATTTTATGGAAATTCTTTCGGAGTCGGTAAATCACAGATTCCGGGATTTTTAACTTTAAAACTATACAGTATTTCTTCGAACGGATTTTGCTATTGGTCTTTATATGTTATTCTTGATTTTTGGTTAAATTTTCAGATCATTCAGAGGTACTTGAATTTCGGGCATTTTTCCAATATTTGCAAATTCCATTTTCCACCTAGGTTGCCACCTCATTTCCCACTCACATCCTCACCTAACCCCACTAACTCTCCCTCCTTCCCTTAGCCGGCCAAGTGGCCAAGGAGGTGACACCTCATGTCCCTTTACACAAAGCTCCCTTTCATTTACACAAATTCCATCTCACTTCACAAAACCCCCCATCATATAAATTCTATTCTTTTGCAAATAAACCTTTTCTTCCTCCTTTACTCCAACAAGAGAAATCCCCCAAAATTCCCTCTCATCTCCTCCACCAAACCCTAGCTTCAAGGATCCATCTCTAGGCTTCAAGATCTCATCTAGGGCATCACAAGGACTCCATCTTCAACCTCCAAGCTCCAAGGCAACTCCAAGCTTCAACCTCCTCCACTTCAAGCTCCAACAACTTGTGGGTTCAAGCCATCTTCTTCCTCTTGGATCAAGCCCCAAATCCAACCCCTCCATGTGAGTACCTTACTCACCAAGACCTAGATAGTTTCCTAATTACTTGTATTAGCAATTCTTACACACTAGTTTCTATAAAAATCCCACCTTTAGGTCATCAAGAACTAAATCTAAGCTTTCCATATAAAATTATCTTCTCACCAAGTCTAGACTATTATTTGTGTACTTGTATAGATAGATCAGGTCCCCCAATACCATAAAAAAAATCCTACCTTTAGGCTATTAGAACAACCCCCATAAAAATCTGATTTTTCTGCCCTAATAATACAATCTGTTAATGTCTGTCCAAAACTGAAACCAGAATCTTGGGGTTTCTTTCGTAAGGATATTCAATAAGGAATAGGTCATGTAATATACCGTTAGAAAGCTAATCGAGTCTGCTTTCCAACGGTTCATACCATGTCATCATCGGATACCTGTAACTTAAGCTATGACTGAAACATTGAAGGTTGGTCAAAACTGTCATGCTGCAGAATTCAGCACAGCTGATAGGTTTTTGAATTTCTGGAGCAGTTTGGTTAATCAAAACCTATCATGTAATAGGTCATTGGAAAGGTAGTGGAGTCTAGTTTCTAATAAATCTTTCCTCGTTCTATTCCTATACGTAGAATGGAAGTTATCATAAAAACTCCGTTGGTTACACCACTTACACTCCATAAATTGTTATCATGTATCCCCATGTTAGGACTTGTTGATTGATGCATATGTGCTGTTTTAGTCTTGTCTCATGCTTCATACTTGTATTGTATAATATGTTTCACGATGAATCTTATGTTTGGGTCATGTGATTGAACCTTGTACCTAATAACCTATTTCTTGTAGTATATCACTCTAGTCACTCATCTTGTCATGTTTATGTATGCCCATGCTATTACTTGTCTTATTTTTATACTTGTACATTGCCGTGATATTATTACTTCCCTATTTTATAACATGCGTGGCAGACCCTTCGAGGTCGTTGAACCCTAAGTCGTATCTATGTTTCCACTTGCATTACCTTAACATAACTTCGTCGGTTAACTATCTTCTTTTAACACATGTATATCACACACACATAATATGTTACCACTTGACCCACTGGCATGCTACCCCCTTGTTAGACCCTCTTGTTATGTCATGATTGATCCGGCCCATTATACATTTATGGTTATGTTTTATTGTTTACTGTACATCACCTCTTTGTCATGCTATCCCTTAAACCAAGCATGATACACTTGACTTTATGATTATCTTATTTACGGAAACCTTGCCTTGTTTTATGGAACTAAGTGCCACACCGTCCAATGGTGGGGGCCACCTCTAGAATCCACTCCCTCAGAACAAAGTGCCACATGGAACAAAGTGCCACACCACACGGTGGGGGCCACCTCTTGAGACCCATGGGGGCCACCTCTTGAGTCTGTAGGGCTATTACTATCATGTTCACTTTCCCGTAAACTGATAATCCTTAATAAGCTACAACTTGTATGGGTATGGGAGGAAGTGATGGATGCCGGAATGATATCTCGCTTATAGCTTGGGAATATGTTACATGATTACTTCTACGTACCTCTATAAGTGTAGATGATTATCTTGCTTATAGCCTGGGAATATGTTACCTGATTACTTCTACGTACCTCTATAAGAAGAGATATCAGTTCTCCATCTACTTCCGATAACGAACCTCGAATAGCTTATATATGGATGTATGTGAGTTGGGATCGATACCGAGACACATACCTAGATATATGAGTTAGGCGAGTAATAATAATAATAATAATAGGTTCAGTTATAGCTATTGTTATGATTATTGTGCTTGCTATAGTTCCTGTTATGACACATGTTACATTATGACTCCTTCCTTTACTTGTAGAGATTCCAGTGACGATTCCGGATTGTTGACTTATGTCTTCCTCAGTATGATTCATGTCTTTCTTGTCTAGTATTCACGTTATGATTATCGCATGATTTGCAATTCTGCTTCTATATGCTTGGGATTGCGGTAGTATGAGACAAGGGTATATTTATGAGGGTTTCCTTGTTTGGATTATTCCTTCGACGTACTAGTCTCATAGGACCGTAACTTAAGCATATACAATCACTTTAGCTCGTAGTTAGCATTACCTTGGATTTCCCGTTTCATGATTATTATATTATACCGTTATTATATTCTATACTCGTGTTTTGACCCTTCTCATGTCTCTTAGCCACTTGGCTTGCAGTTCATTTATTATTATATGTCTTGACCCTTTGGATTTGCACATTCAGGTTCTGTAGCTAGATCGGAGTGGAGTTGTCCACCGTAGATCGAGCCACCCTTAGCGAGCAGGCATCCTAGCTCCAGCTCCTTGTGCCTGACTTCTTTTGACTCACGGGATCCCCATCCTACTCGTGAGCTCTTTTGTACTTTTGATGTATATTTTACTTTTGGACTTGTATGATAAGGGACACATGTATCATGTAATGTTTATCATACTGCGATGACTTTGTATTGTACCTTTATGTTGGCATAGATACGTGTGTATACCACGCTTTGTGTTGCACTCTGATCATTTCTTGTTGTACTTTTGCTTAGCGTATATACGTGGGGGCTTCTCCGGACCTACGTATATACGTCGCAGTGACGTCCCCGTATCTGTGGAATCGGGGCGTTACAGGGTTTTCTGCAAATATACCTTTATTGGGTCGGGTTGGGTGCACGCGGGTCGGGTTTGGGTTAAACCCAAAACCCAAACCCGTTTGGGCTTCTTTCCCCAAGCGGCGGCAGCAGCTGCTGCTGCCGCCGCCGCCCGCGGCTGCTGCGGCTAGCACGGCCGCCGCCGGCCAGCCGTGCGCCGGCGCCGCTCCGGCAGTGCTCCGGCGCCGCTCCGGCCAATCATCGCGGGAGAGAGAGAGAGAGAGATGGGAGGGGGTTGGTGTTTTCCCCCTCTCCCCACAGCCGGCCCTGCGCCGGCCGGCCTACGGCGCCGCCGCACCCGACCGCCGGCGCCTGGCCGCCGGTCAGACCGCCGGGGAAGAGAGAGAGGGAGACATGGAGAGATTAAGAATCATCGGCCGTCAAAGAGAGGAGAGAAGGTGTTCTCAGCCCCTTGAGAGAATCAGAACCAGACTCAAATCCACAGAGAGAGAGTGGGAGAGAGTTTTAGTTGGAGGGAAGAGAGAGAAAGAGAGTGGGTTTAAAAAGAAGGAGAGAGATATGGTGGTGGTTAAGTCGGTGGGAGAGATGTTTCCAGAGAAAGGGAGAAGAAGAGGGAAAAGAAAGGAAAAGTAAAAGATTAAAATTATATTTTAATATTATAAGATTGGCCCAATATTCGACCAGCTCCGAACGGTGCCCAAAAATTATAAAAAATATAAAATATTATCTTGAGAAGTAATATGAAAACGGTTTGTAGAAATTCTATCCGGTTCGCAAATTAAAAATCCCGGAGTGTCTCGCCAATACGGGCGACACCAGTTTGGCCAGATCTTCGATAAATTCAGAAAAATCCCCAAAAATACCCTAATGTAGAGAATACAATTCTAAGGCACATGGTTAAAGCAGGTCCTCAAAATACGACTCCGTTTGTGAAATAAAAATCGTAACGCCGATTATCGGTATCTGTCAACACCGACTACGGAGATTTTCCAAATACTCCAGAAAAATTCCAGAAAATCCTGAAAAATCTACAATATTAGCAAATAATTTTTGAAACTGAAATCAGCTCAATTGTACTACCATGGAGGTCAAATCAATTTGTACGTCGTATCGCGTACCGATACGGTGATACGTACACCAGGGATCAGGGGGGTACATTTCTCCCCACCTTACAAAAAATTGCGTCCTCACAATTTCCATTCAGGTGTGAGAACCCCAAAGCTTAAAGGTTACGGGTCCATGACACTTCCGCTGTGCACTCTGCTATCTATAAGGAACTCGGGACGGAGAAGTAGGGTAGTGAACTAATCTGAACGGATGGGAAGCAAGACAATGCAAGGAAAGCGAGAAGGAGATCGAATGTTCTGATTGACAACTGGAAGGAAGGAAGGAATACAAACGAGTCAAGAAATGAATTGTCAAGGTCATAGTATTCTTGTACTCGTTGCTGGAATCCCCAAATTCAGATACAGACAAGTTTGAATCTGAATCTGATTGTACTGTTGGTATGAGCCCGAGTATTGACCCAGGTGGTTACCCACACCAGGTGTGAACCTAGGCTCTGATACCACTCTGTAACGCCCCGATCCCAAGGATACGGAGACGTTATGGCGACGTACATACGTGAGGTGAAAACACACTCACGCGTACGTTAAGCCTCAGTACAGGACATAGCCTCCATATAGACAAGGGGTCCAGCAGGAAAGAAGTACAAGAATACCTGCAGAAAGGGGTTAGCGATCATAACAGATATAAAAACAGGGATAAAAGAGATAACAGGAATAAAGCACAAAGATACCTATGAAGGATCTCGATGGTGAGTCTCCTATGTGACTCCAATGGACTATCTGACAATACGATAACTCGAATCTCCAACCTGGGCATGCAAACCCAGGGTCGTCAGAAAGCGACCTAGTGAGTGGTAAAATGAAGGAGGCAATAATATGTACTATAATAATACAAGCACAATAATAATAGATAATACATGCTGTTGTAATAGTGCTACCATATCCTAAGCATATAATAAGTATATAAGTAGCAGCAGAAGTATCTAAACATGAAAAATATAAGCATGTTATCTTTTAATACCATCACTACCTAGCCGGTTTTCATCTGGTCATGTCTTTAGGCGTGTCCGGTTTATATCAAAAATACTGTCGTCTAGTGGTGACGTGATAGCAGTGACCATACAGGTGGGCATATAAAAACAGAATAGATGCAATGCAGAACATGCGTAGTATACCACCACAGAAAGTATAACATATGCCAGGTAAAGTAACAAGTATACAGGTAACAGGATATCAGATAAAGTAGCATGAACAATAACAAGATAGCATACATGTACCATGCATGTCATGTGATTTATACAATAGTAGCAATCAGTACCACCTGGTATTTTAATCAATCTCTTCCAGTGTCCCATACCACTGGCAGTTCATACTGGAGCCCGCACTCCAGTCGAACCCATCCGGACATGGCCTACGGGTACCATTGTCCAAACGAGAGAGTGACCAAATAACAAGTGTTCCCGTCGTCACTATTGTGTATACTGTTTTATTATGTTAATTGGAAACCCATGGTCGAGGAGTTCTTATCGGGTGGGTGTATCCCGTGCATACCCGGGACAACGGCCTTAAACAGACCCCTGGCTGCTGAGACCAGGGCCAGCCCGCTAGAGCTGTAACATGTAACGGGAATCTCAATGAGCTAAAACAATAACGGGATGCTCATGAGTAACAGACGGTAGCCAGCACTACCCCGTCCCCTGCAGTGGGACAAACAATGGATCCAGACATCCACCCGATATGATCTAATCAACCGTCAAGTCTCCCCCATACTCAAGTTATCATTATTATCTGATATGTCAAGTATACAATGTGACAAGAACAACTACTGTACATGATACGGGTAACATGATAACTGGACCAGAGCTCTGTTGATAGCATAGAACACTATAACTGGAAACGGGATCAATATAACGGGAACAATATAACGGGAAACGGAAACAATAGATGTAAGAGTCCACATATCGCATATCAACAGCTCTCATGTCTAGTAACGGGAATCTCCATATCAGTAACAGGAAACAATCATATAACATGAATACGGTAATATGGAACAAGAATACATGTAATAGGAACGGGGAATCATATGACAAGAATAGAGAAACCATATATGCATGTGTAGCAGAGATATAGAAACATGACATGCATGTGTAACAGTAATCAATGTATTCCATGTAATGATGATAACTATAATATGACATGCGGTAAACCGTGCATTGGTATGCGGTAGTCAGTGCATTGGTCTGTAGCAATAATCCGTGTAAGACATTGGTATATCACTAGCATGTCCTAACAGTGGTCCGTGTATAATGTCCGAGTATGTCCAGTGAATAATTACTAGTTACCGTCTTTTATTCATAATCAAGATATACCAATCAATGTTACTAAACAATGTAAAATATAATTTATAAAAGAAAAACACTCACAAACTGGCCATGAAAAGGTAGCTCTCTTTCCCACGATTGCAACGGATCCAGAATCGTCCAAATCGGAGTCCGGATGCTCCCGATATCGCCCAAATACTAAATCATACAAAAAGGGTTAATTATGTAAATAAAATACTCAATGCAAATACTGAATGTCCAGGGGGTTTTCTACAAATATACCTTTATTGGGTCGGGTTGGGTGCACGCGGTCAGGTTTGGGTTAAACCCAAACCTAAACCCGTTTGGGTTTCTTTCCTCAAGCGGCGGCAGCAGCTGCTGCTGCCGCCGCCCGCGGCTGCTGCGGCTGGCGCGGCCGCCGCCGGCCAGCCGTGTGACGGCACGGCCACCTCCCCGGCGCCGGCGCCGCTCCGGCAGTGCTCCGGCGCCGCTCCGGCCAATCATCGCGGGAGAGTGAGAGAGAGAGATGGGAGGGGTTGGTGTTTTCCCCCTCTCCCCACAGCCGGCCCTGCGCCGGCCGGCCTACGGCGCCGCCGGCACCCGGCCGCCGGCGCCTGGCCGCCGGTCAGACCGCCGGGGAAGAGAGAGAGGGAGACATGGAGAGATTAAAGAATCATCGGCCTTCAAAGAGAGGAGAGAAGGTGTTCTCAGCCCTTGAGAGAATCAGAACCAGACTCAAATCCACAGAGAGAGTGGGAGAGAGTTTTAGTGAGAGGAAAGAGAGAAAGAGAGTGGGTTTAAAAGAAGAGAGAGATATGGCGGTGGTTAAGTCGGTGGGAGAGATGTTTCCAGAGAAAGGGAGAAGAAGAGGGAAAAGAAAGGAAAAGTAAAAGATTTAAATTAATATTTTAATATTATAAGATTGGCCCAATATTTGACCAGCTCCGAACGGTGCCCAAAATTATAAAAAATAGAGAATATTATCCTGAGACGTAATATGAAAACGGTTTGTAGAAATTCTATCCAATTCGCAAATTAAAAATCCCGGAGTGTCTCGCCGATACGGGCGACACCAGTTTGGCCAGATCTTCGATAAATTCAGAAAAATCCCCAAAAATATCCTAACGTAGAGAATACAATTCTAAGGCACATGGTGAAAGCGGGTCCTCAAAATATGACTCCGTTTGTGAAATAAAAATCGTAACGCCGATTATCGGTATCGGTCAACACCGACTACGGAGATTTTCCAAAATACTCCAGAAAAATTTCAGAAAATCCTGAAAAATCTACAATATTAGCAAATAATTTTTAAACTGAAATCAGCTCAATTGGACTATCACGGAGGTCAAATCAATTTGTACGTCGTATCACGTACCGATACGGTGATACGTACACCAGGGATCAGGGGTTACACTAACTCTTGTCTTCGCAGTCCAAAAGACACAACATTACTTGATCGGGCAAAGAATTCATGTCATCTCTAGAGTGAACCCTCTATGGATCCTCATAACGAAGCCTGGATCTTTGAATTCTAGATTGGCTAATTGAGCCATATTGTTGTCTTAATATGACATGACCTTTTACCTCAAAAAGCAGTAAAAGGTCAGGCCCTGGCAGATTTTCTGACAGCCCATCTAGTTTTATAAAATTCAAAGCTGCATGAAGATATCCCAAACGAGGCATCAAAATCAACATGACCTCAAATGATGAGATGTAGAAAATGTTCTTTGATGACGCATCTAGAACGGGCTCCAAGGGCAAAATAATTAACTGAGTGGGAGGTGGTGTTTGTCTCGCCATACAATCACGTTCTCCCCCGTGCCTTCTCATAACAGAACCTTGTTCTAATAATGTGGCTGAGTACAATGCTTTGTTCGTCAGCCTCTAGCTGGCCAGAAAATAGGGTCACAATATCTTGAAGCTTATGGTGACTCCAAATTGATTATCAATCAAAACAAAGAGAGTATGAGTTCATCATGAAGATCTCATACCTTATCACCAGGCATCCATTAAGTTGGCTAACACATTTGATAGCTTTTATGTCAGCCATGTGTCTCGCCTCCAAAACACAAAGGCAGATACTCTACCTGCATTTGCGACTATGTTGGCCTTGTCAACCAATATAGTTTTTCGCCTCACGGTAGCTACTCGTCAACTTTTCTGTTTGAAATATAGTCTAGAGGTCAGCGAAGTTCATACGACCTCAGCAAACTTTGAACTTAGATAATGGTGATTCCCCATCATTAATTAACTTGTTAGAAGCACCATTCAATGGTTACAAATTCCCAAGGGGAGTTCATTTCTATTTCTAAAGAAATTTAAGTCGTTATATTAATGATTACCTCTGACGACTCTTCTTTTTTACAATGATGAAAATAATATCATCAATATGGAACTGAACGATGTCTTCTACCTTGTTGGGAGCACTGTTCCACGATCGCGAGCTCCCTAGAAGGAGTCTGTTCCTAATCAAATTAATGTTGCTATGTTAACGATTACCTCTGATACATCCTTAAAATCCCCCAGGGAATGCTAATGTAATATCCTTAGTTAGTAATACTGTATTTTTATTTTTTTCAAAAGTATTTATTTTGATTTACTGATTATTTTATTGTTAATTATTAACTTGATTTAATGACTTATTGCATTACTAAATAAATAAATTATTTTGGAATACTAAATGGTAATTTGGCTTTATATATGTAATACCAATATTTCTTATCATATTTTTAATTACTTATTACTATTATTTCTATAATTATTATTTTTATTATTGATTGATATTATTGGTAGTGGATATTTCTATTATCATTCATTATTAATTATTTTTATTATTGTTATTAGTGCTATTATTATTATAATGTTGTTATTATTCTTA
>JAVJIF010010776.1:0-78049 GCA_038442645.1 Agave tequilana
GGTAGAAGCCTCGTGAACCTATACCGCAGGTAGAAGCCGCCTACACTGTCGAAGAGAAGAGAAAATGAAAAAAGAACCAACGCAATTGAGAATTTCATTGGCGTTAATTGCATTATTGGAGTCTATAGGAAGGGCATAGATGGATGACATGGAAAATTAATGCGAAGACCAGAAAGAAGCTCGAAGCAATATACGATTTTGATTAGTGAGGGAGATCTTACCGATCAAAACAAGGATGAGAGTGCCATTGGCATATTGGAGGCTATTGTCCCATTAAAAGGAGACAATTGACTAACTCTTTGAATAAACCACCTTAGAAGGCGTAGTTGAGGATTTTGCTGAAAACATTGACATGAATGATGAAGAGGGATGGAAAAAATGGATCACCTTAATGGAGCCCTCTCCTACGTTTGATGTGCCGTGTAAGTACCATTAAGTAATGACAAGTGGATGAAGATAAAAATTTTGAATTCTAAAATATCCACTACCTCCAAAACCAAGTGCACAAAGTGTGGAAAGGAATGATGGCTTTCACAAGATCCTGTTGGTGTGGATGGATCGACTACAACAACACGGATGAAGGAAAGAGCATAAACACAGATCAATCACAGACATGAGAAATTACGTGAAAAAATCTAATTGGGAAAACCACGAAGCCGCTCACAAATCCACTATTATCAGAGAGATTATAAGGGAGAAGTAGAAAATCCTCAGCCGCTCTATACAATGGCACTCACAATAGCTCCACCTCTGATCGGTCTCTACCCACACTAATGACGGTGCATCCCCTTTTATAACGATAACTAAGGTCATAAGTTGTGAGATCTTACGTGTTTCTCAAGTTTCGCTAGCAAAAGGAAGCATCTGGACTGGACCACTTCCATGTTGGACTAGGTCGGCCTGCTTTCGCTTTGCACCTCCGAGGAGTAACTCTACTCTGTAGCTTCAGAGTGCTCCTCCGCCTAGGTGCTTCAGACTGATCTTCTGCTTTTGGAGACTCCATCACTCCAGAGGTTATCGCTTCGTCCTTGCCATTAACTTGAAACTCTGAACTCACCCAACATCATGTCACGGAAGTCTCCTTCGTTGCTCTAGAATCACCTTGATGATTGTGTATTGTGACTCCATCAAGGCAATACTCTAGTTCCACAACTTAACAGATCCTGTTGGCTTAAGATGATGGAAACAAGAAGCCACCATATCTTGTGCAACATCAACATGCAACAACAACACTATCAAATATATGTCCCCCATATTGTGAGTCAATGAGTATGTTGACTTTTTATGAAAGACGGGTCGAGGGACTTTGGCGATGATTTTGTGGATCCCATTGATGAGCTAATAGATTGAAACTCTCACTAATTCGCAAGCTCTCCATTTTCAGGACAATAGTAGTGTATGTAGTATAGGCGTTCGTATTCAAGATCACCAAAGTAGTAAGGCTTCAAAGATGAGCAAAATATCCTGCTCAAGCACCGTCCCAGTAGTTTTTCTAGAATCTCATGCTGAAACCATCAGGCCTCGATGCCTTGCCTTTACCAAGAGAGAAAAAAGGCTTTAGTCTCTTCTAATAGAGAATATAAGAGATTCCAAATAACTTAGATAGGCTTGGTGGTGGTGATGTGATGAGGACATCACGCCACTTGCTAGTAGTTTTTCATGCCTTAGTTTATTTTGAATTATTGTGTTTTATTTATTTTGCTTTTAGTAACGCATCGGTTATATCCGAAAAATAGACTCTTGTAAAGCCTATAAAAGGCCCCCTAGACATCTTTATTTGTAGACAATGAATAATTAAAATTTTTTCCAGTTAAATTCTCTTGAGAGTGTTCTTAAGTTTTGATGTGAAGCCTGTGGTATAAGGGGTGTGAAGCACACGTAAAGGGTGCGAAACCCAAAGTTATCTGATTTTTTTCTCCAACTCTAATCTTTTCTTTTCATTTTATTTCTTAAAAAATCCTAGTTTTTTCTTTATATTTATATTCGAAGGTAATGCGATCCCTGTATTACATCATTTGCTTTCAAAGCCTTAGTCTCATTCCCTTCAAATTTCTTCTCTTCCCCAAATCCTAAATCTAGATCACTAGATCTAGATCTACTTTGGCAAAAAAAGAGAGAAAAAACAAAATAAAACAAAAAAGGAGTTTTTTTTACTGTTCCGATTACTGTTCACGTGAACAGTAATCGCTGATTACTGTCATGTGAACAGTAACCACCCAGTTACTATTCATTTCCCTCAAAGCCTAAAACTCATTCGTTCCGGAGCCCATTTCAGACCAGTCCGAAGTCAAATTCGAGTTCAGTCTGAAGCAGTGGGTTGGTATCTGAGTCCTGGAGTACTAGTAAAGTTTCGTAACTTTTTTAAAGCAAATCTGATCTCTTCATGTCTTTGTTTGAGTCGGTATTGTTTGTGCAACAGAAGAGCAGTTTTCGGGCCCTCTTTTCTATTCCGATTTGAGCCCAGTTCGAGACATCTTTCTTTCATTTCATACTACTGATATTCTAAGATTTTACGGGTGATTTATTCTCTATGGTGTGGGCATTTTTTCAAAGAATTTTAGAGAATTTTTGTGATTAGGCGTGAATGACTCACCCCTCTGGTGATAACCTAACTTTAGTTCAAGTTGAACTATTAACTGTTAAATTACTTGCAACTACTATTTGGATTGTAATAATTTGTTGGTTGAAATATTATTTATTTCTATCTAGTAGTTGCATCAGTGTATGTCACTTTTCATCATTTTAGGAGTGCACTTTTTTACATTTAGAACTTAAACTCTAGGAGATATATATATATAGTACATTCATTTAGTTTGCGTGAGTCTAAAATTCTCCACTGCATCTGCTTGATTATTGAATTTTGCATTTGAGCTATCATGACTAGTGAATATTATAGGGACTACATTTTAGACCAGCTACACAATCTTTGTTAGGGTCATATGTCCGTTCAGGATTACATATCCATATTTAACGACTTAACTCATCGTAGTGACATAAGAGAGCTTCATTTTAAGACTATAACTAGGTTTATTTGGGGTTTAAGGCCTAAATTATGGCGTGATTTGATCACTAGCTCTTATGATTTAGAGACTGTTGAAGAGGCCTTTGACGTTGTATTAAAGTTAGACTTGACATTTAAAATGATAATCAATGCCAAGGCCCAACGTTCTAAGTGTGAGGGATATAGACATCATGATTATTAGTGACCCTTGGAGAGTCAAAATATTAAAACTGTGCCTATTGATGATGTTGACAGCTCGAAAGTTGTTGAGGATGTCCAAGTTCCTCCTAAGAATGTTAATACAATTAAGGACATAGCAGTTGATTTCGACACATCGATTATTGATGAAACCCACATGTCTTCTGATAGTGCCAGTAATGACGTGAATGTGAAAGTTGGGCCTAACACCATCACTGTACCTAGTAAGCTAGTCAAGTTCTCTTGTACTAAATATAGTTTTATGATTGTTCCAACCGATTCATCTTTTAGGAAGTCGCCTGAATTTCTTGCCAAGATCCAGCAAATGGCTTCTAATGCTTCATCTTTTATTGGTTTTTTAGAGTTTATGTCTGAGTCTAATGTAACTTCACCTGCGGGTTTAGATGTTCATCCTCTTAGGTATGACATATCTCTCATTCTCCCATCGTTAGGAGTCATGACTAGAATACCTGTTGAATTGCATTTGCCTGTGGCACATATTGATGATATAACTAGGTTGATAGCAATTTGCAATGACGCCTACAAGTTTGCTGCAAATTCATATAGTATTTTGTCAGAATTTGCAGTTGACAATAAGGCAATGGTTACGAGTCCCCCTGAGGCCGCGAGAAAGTTGCACGCTTGGCACAAAGATTTCGATTTGCTCCATTACTTACGAATCGAATAGCCATGGGATCCTGGTATCAATTTCGTCTTCGGCGAGGATGATGCACCTCGCTCTACTCTCTGTGCCTTGATCAAGCTGCCATCTTCCACAGTTGATTAGTCACGGAGACCAGCTCCACCACCACCATGGTCTCGACGCAATGTATCAGTATGGCTGATGCAACCATCATCATCTTGGCTTGATTTAAATACTCTATGAGAGAGTCCTCACTCGACAGGGTCGAGTTTCTCCCACTTCGGGGAAATGGTGAGGACATCACGTCAATTGCCAGTAGTTTTTCATGCTTTAGTTTATTTTGAGTTATTATGTTTTGTTATTTTACTTTTAGTACCACATCGGTTATATCCGAGAAATAAACCCTTGTAAAGCCTATAAATGGCCCCCTAAACTTCTTTATGAGTAGATAATGAATAATTAAAACTTTTTTCAGTTAAATTCTCTTGAGAATGCTTTTGAATTTTGGGTGCGAAGCCCGTAGTACAAGGTTGAAGCCCGCATAAGAGGTGCGAAGCTTGCATAAGAGGTGCGAAGCCCAAAGTTATCTGATTTTTTTTCCAACCCCAATCTCTCTTTTCATTTTATTTCTTATAAAATCCTAGTTTTTTCTTTTTATTTGTATTCGAAGGTGTTTGTGATCATGTATTACATCATGATGCCAAGCAGTTGTAAAAATTGGTGAATGCTAAAGAGATTTTTGTTGGGAGGTAAGTGCATTTGTCATGTTGGGAGGTGAGTGTGGTACTATTAATCTCAATCAAAGATATATTCTTTCTTCTCTTCCACTGACAACACGATGCAAGTAAGATGAGTTTGCACTTTCCTTGAGCTATTTGATATCGTATTATAGGGACCATATAAGTTCCTTCTTCATTTGATTCCAATAAAATTTAGATGTAGGACTAGCTTTGCTACTCTCTTCATGTGAATTGTGAGGTCAATATCCCAAGTGATGTCTATAGAGTGAAATGGCAACAAGGATACCCTCTTCTGTTGCAATATGAAGCCAACATTCTGTATGGCCTAGGAGCGAAGTAAGGTTGTTAACCATGGAGGCAATCGTATTCAAGTGTAAAGGGAGAGTCTGTGCCAAAAACTATGGACTGCTTAGATGAATCTTAGATAGTTCTAACAAAAATATCTCAAAGTTAAGATTTTGAAACCAGTGGAAATGGCAGGTGTGTACAGGAGATGTATGTGATTTGACATGGGATTAGATAGTGCTATGACCAAAATGGATTCACAATTTCACGAACCACTATTTGGCTTATATAACAAATATGTTTGTCATATCATAGTTGATAGGGGCACTGTGCTTTTATTTTGGAAACACTACTTTAATTTTCTTTTATTTACATGATATATACATACTGTGTCGTGTTTGCTAAAAGGACTGTTTGTACTGCACTTGTTGACTAACATGCAGAAAAGATTGTTTTGATTCTCTATTGTGATCCTCTATTAGGGCTTAAGGGGAGTATATTTTTATAAGCTAGGAGGTCAAACAAACCATGTTCTTGCCTTTGCCCATCCCTAAGCAAGGAATTGGAACAAAATTTTCATGGTACCTCCCAAAGTTATACCCAAGTACTACATTGCAATAGGACGATGAGTATATGCCATGTCGATCAAATTCCTGATCATAATTAACTTGATCAAAATAGATATCCCTTGAATATAGCCCACATGAATGTTGACTTGTCATCCTATTCAGAAATTCTATGTTGCCACATGTTGAAAATCGCTCTAATACCAATTTGTTTGAAAATTCTATAATAATGGTGCATTGTTTGAAATTGCATATGCACATATCTCAAAGCAAAGAAAAGCTTTTTGTTCGGTACATCTTCTTTGCTTCAAGATATGTGTATATGATGCGGACAACAGAGCGAAAAGATGACAAATCTTTCATCATTGGAAAAGACACACCAACTTAACATAGATTCAATAGCTCTGCTAGAATTAAGATTTCTAGCTTCTATTTCTTATATTTTTTTGTTTTTAGTTATACGATTTATAGTAGGATTACTACTTTTCTTTTTATGTAATCTTCTCTTTCTTTTAAATTTTTGATTTCTTTTAGAGTTGGATTATGTTATCCAAATAGAAGTGAACATACAATTTTTTTAGCCTATATAAAGGCCTCATGTATTCACTTTTTAAAGGAAAATTGAAATTAATGAAAATTTGTTATTCTCTTTGTGAGTTGACTAAATCTTGAATCTTGTTTCTAATAGTGGTGGGATGCCCCATTAAACACTGATTAGTGGCATGATGCCCTAATTGATTTATCATAATTCTATTTCCCCTCTCTCAATCTCTCCATAATAAATTTCTTTACTCTCTAAAAGTGTTGTTGAATCACTTTCTCTCGTCACGTCTACTGCCGACTTCGACGCCCATTATTACTCTCTTCCTCATCGCTAAAAATGGGACAATCCAGGCTTTCTCCATGCCACCAAAATTAAAAAGAAAACGGATTCACGAGCAAAATTTTACACCAGCAAGCTTCCTTATTTAGGCCATATCTCACTCATCCAAAGTTCAAATCATGCACACGTTTGAAATATTGGATTCGTGACATAAAATTATAACTGAAGAATCTCAGAGTAAGAAAACAAAGAAAATCAGGTTTATTTCACAAGTAATGTAAGAGGTACAATTTTAATACATAAATTGTTTACATCTCTAACTTATTATCAATTTTGATATACTATCCACTTTAACATATGGGCATATGTGATTCATATGGGTATGTGATCTACTTCTCTTTTGTAGTTGCTTAACTTCTTTATTGATAGTAAAATCTGTTATCTGTATCATAATAATATTAAATTAGTACTTTAATATTTGAATTGATCTAATACATGCATGTTAAAGTAACATACCTAATATTAACTGTTTTAAGCTTTCTTATTAACGATCGTCCATACTGGTGAAATGTTTAATTGAGTTATTTTATCTATTTCTTCTAAACATGTACACGTTTCACATGAGCATATGCAATGCATTGGAATACCTTTTGGTGTTTGGCAATTGGCTTGAAGTTGCTTCTAATCTCAAGTAGTGGTTCGAGATTGACACTCTTCCTTGGACAACAATAGGGAGATATATTGCACAGGATATAGCTTGTACCTAGGAAAGTCCAGACAATTATTTTCTCTTAAGTATACTTCTAGCCATGCAAAGAATCATACAATTCTTTAATCTAACAAAAGTTTCGCTATGGAGTGTAGGCAGCAGCAAGTTAATGGATTATCTTGTTTATGTTATTGAAGTTAATGCTTGTAGCTTTGCTTTAATGTGGTAGTTTTGCTTTCCCACCAATTCGTTAATTTTTCTAAATTTTTTCCATGCATCTAATTTCTCCTTGAAGTAATCTGAAGTTTTCCCACTATGATCATCAACGAATATTAGGAAGTACCTATTTTCTCCAAGCAAACCACTTCAATGATCCCTTTATGTTAATGTAGTCTACTTATAGTAGCCCGTGGCTCTTCTTGACTTTTTCGATTTGAAATCTCCTCTGCTTATGATGCGGACATCAAGCCACATGTATGACATGTGTATTACCAGTGAGAAGATGTCTCGTTCTAATTTCTCTGCAGTAATAGAACTCTATGTATTTTTATTTCTTTATTTTGAGTTTCTTTATTTTAGAGTTGTATTTTTATTAGAAGTCTAGCTTTATTATTTTAGAGTTGTAATTCTATTTTGATTAGGAGTTTTACTTATATTTAAATTTTGTAAAAGCCTATATAAAGCCTTGTATCAAAAAATTTTATGCAATAAATATTATGAATAAATTTTCAAAATTGTGCATGAGCAATAATCTCTCCCAATTTCTCTCTTAATGGTGGGAAGCCCTAAGAAACCTAGTTTAGAGTGGGAACCCTAACTAACCCTAATTAGAGTGTGAAGCCTAACTGTTTATCCCTTCCTCTCAAATCCTTGCTTCAAATTTCTCTATTGATTTCTAACCTCTTCATAAATTTCTCTCTAAAAGAAATCAGAAAAAATATTTCTACAGTACTGCTAGAGTACCCAACAGACTGCTATAGTATCGGACCCCCGATTGCTATAATGTACCCACATGCTACAGCAAACCCCATAGTCTGACAGACCTGTTAAACAATTCTGATTTGTTTTCAACTTTTATTTCTCTAATCCGGAGTCCAATCACGCCTGGTTCAAAGCGTTGGATTCATGAGAGATTTCTCTATGCACCCACAAGTATCACATGACACTGAGGTCGATATGATCCTCAGTAAGTATATTTCTAACTCACATTAATTATTTCAAGTCTGATAATTAATCTCTAATATTTTATCAATTTAACTGTTCGTAATCGTGAAATTGTACGTATCTGCTTACCTAAAATTCATTAGATTTGATATTGATTGTAGAATCTTTTGCCACATAATATATATCTTTAATTGATTCGTGATTGAATTGGATTTGTTTACGCATGTTATTTTGTTACATTTATCCGCTTTATTAGTTTTAATTTTTTTACTAACAATCGTTTCATGTTGGTGAAGCGTGATTGAGTGTTTATATATATATATATACATGTTTCATATCAATTTGGTATCAGAATACAGTTAGGTAGAATTTGCATAATTAGTTCATATTTATTTATTTTATCACATTTAGTTTAAATTTTATCAAAAAAATAAACATCAGGAAACATTGAAAGATGAACTAAATTAAATCCTTTCCATGAAATTCTGTACGATTGGTGTGAAACCAAGGAAGGATACTCGACATGATTCTATAACTAAAGAACGCTAAGTATGGAAAATCTCCTACCTGAGTTACATCGACCTGACCAATTAGAGTGGTAAACTTGGGGTTTGACTGACCTAAGATCTTTAGAAAACTGTTTTTTTATAAAACCAAACAAAAAATTTCAAAATTCAAAACCTAAAAAATCATCTAGTCTAAAATTACATATTCCCATATTTAGTTAGGATCTCATTGTGCATGCCGACCCGTAGTGTAATCCATACCTGTTAGGAGAGACTAGTGAACCATACACTAGAACCCTTATGGACTCCGAATAATTTACCACTATACTCATCGATATCCAAGATAAGCTTGATGCTCTGACTCTAAAACCAAGCTGAAAAGAGATTAGTCAAGTTAGAGATTGCAAGTAACCATCTAAGACTGAGAAAATCCCATTGCAACCAAATATCGAGCGAAACACTAAACAAGATGCACATAATTATGATGAGCAATTCCTTAGAAGCATTAAGTTGGATATACTAACCTTCGATGGACACTTAAACCCTTAAATTTTTCTAGATTTGATACATCAACTTGATAAGTACAGACTTTACATGGTACGATCTCACTAAGTCTAGAAAAGTTAAGTTTGTCACGATGAAACTGACCGGTCAAGCTAGTCAGTATTGGACCAACTTAGAGATCATGCATGCAGCATTTGATCAAGAACCGATTAATATATGACATAAAAGATGAACTGAAAGGTAAGTATGTGCCACCATATTTTTATAAGTATAGACCTCCCCATCTGTTCAACCTCATAGGTCTAATACACTTTCACTCCCACCGGCCAAATTCACCCCCTCAAACTAAACCATGGAGTCCTAACTAACTATAGATGATATCATGTTTAAAATTGATAACCTACTTTAAATCATGAATTCTTCTAGCCAAAAGTTGAAAAATAGTGTTCTTTGTGTGATCTCCATAGTTAAAAAAGTCAAAAAAAGTCTTGATAATAATAAAAGCAAGAACATTGAATAGATTTTTTTTCAAATTTGTCCCATAATTAAGTGCTACAAATGCCAAGGTTATGAAATTATTACTGTCAACTGTCTAATCCCATTTAAGATTATCATCAATGACAGAGTTATTGAAGCACCTAAGCTTAATAGTACTATTTTTCATAAGTTATTCCTGTGATTAAGAAGTTTACTATCACCCGATTTTCTTCCCCGGCTTGTCAACACCGTCTTCTCCGCCTCTTTTACTACTGACTCCTACTGTAGTTATGTATTTTGGTCACCAACCTCTTTCTCTCCTATTGCCGACATTATCCTCTTATCTCTTATGACCTATGTTAGGTACTAAATCGAAATTCTCCATAGACCTTATCGCCGTAGTCGATTAATATCAAGTCACTGAGTCTGCATTATCATCTGCATCATCTTTTGCATCACACGTGAATGAACAATCCATGGAGATTAGTGATAAAATTGCACAAAACAATACTAACCATAGGATACGAGCTAATGATAGGAATAAATTAAATACTTTTAGTGTTGATGATGTTATTCAAAAGTTGCATGCTTGTATTTCTGTTCTATTTCAAATCTTGATGAAATTAAACGATAATATTTATGTTATAGATCTTTTTATAGATTTTGACATCAGTTCTACTTTCAATATTGACTCCTTAGTGGATTATAAAGGTCATGATGTTATCTCACTTGTTGATAAACCTGCTCATAATCCTATTCTCAAGAGTCCCTTCCTTTCACCACTATAATATATTTTACTCTATACATCATGTCAAGTTGATAAATTCTTATATCATAAAATTATCACCAACTAAGATGATGGGATTTCAAAATATCTAATTTGTTAGAAAGGAAAAGTACAAATTGATGATACCAAGCTTGACCGAAGTGAACTGCCAAAAATTGATCATGAAATTAGCAATATGAAAGCACTTTCACTTCTAACACGACAAAATCTAGTTCTCTCCAACACGGGAAGAATAATGAGGACATCAAACAACATGTATAGCACGTGTATCACCGGTTGAGAAGACGTCTAGCTTCAATTTTTTAGTTGTAGAACTCTATATGTTTTAGTTTCTTTAATGAGTTTTTTTATTTTGGAGTTGTATTTTTATTTAGAGTTTACATTGTTTATTTTGGGGTTGTAATTCAATGTTGATTAGGAGTTTGAGTTGTATTAAAATTTTGTAAAAGCCTGTATAAGGCCTTGTATCAAACAATTTTATGTAATGAATATTATGAAAATTTTATCAAAATTGTGTGAGTAATGATCTCTCTCAATTTCTCTCTTAGTGGTTGGAAGGCCCAGAAAACCTTAGTTTAGAGTGTGAATCGAAACTAGCCCCAATTAGAGCGTGAAGTCCTAATTATTTATTCCCTCATCTCGAATCCTTGCTTTTAAATTTCTATCTCTCTTGGCTCCTAAACTCTCCACAAATTTCTCTCACAAATTCAGAAAAGAATATTGCTACAATACCGCTACAAAACCCGACCGACTGCGCAATATACCCGTACGTTACAGTAAACTCGATGACCTGACAGACCTGTTAAGCAATTCTGATTCATTTTCAACTTATATTTCTCTCATCTGGAGTCTATATCACGCACGGTTCAAAGTGTTGGATTCGTAAGAGTTTTTCTACGCATGATACTGAAGTCGATATAATCCTTAGTAGATATGTTTCTAACTCATATCAGGTATTTCGAGTCTTATAATTAATCTCTAATATTTTATCGATTTAACTGTTATCCATAAACGTGATATTGTGTGTGTCGCTTGCCTGAAATTTATTAGATTTGTTATTTATCTTAGAATATTTTACCGCATAATATATTATCCTTAATTGATTTATGATTGAATTGGATTTGTTTGTGCATGTTATGCTGTTACATCTATCGGCTATTAGTTTTAATTTTTTTCTACCAATAATTGTTTCATGTTGGTGATGCATAATTGAGTACTTTATTGCTAATTTTCATACACGCATCTACATCTCACATTATCTTGCCTTCTTTACAATCTTAAATATGTGACCTTAAATAAGTGATTTTCTCCTTTCAGACAAGATTTAGGTTGTTGAATGCCAAATGTCTAAATCACAACTTGATGCAGGCAAAAAAAGCGAACAACTCCAGCTTGATTTTGTTCTAACGCCAACGAACCTTAAAGGAATACCTTTAGGTAGAAAAGTACTCGACTCCACGAGCATATAACTCAAATCCATGAGTAAATATAGACAACTCGAATCTACAAGCAATTGGAGAGAAAAACTCAATTTTATTGATTAAAACTTATATACAAAACAAAGAATATAATAGCTTTTTAAATAGTCTTTGAAAGTAGTAGTTTAATATAATTAGAAAACTAAATAAAAATAATTTGGAATCCAATTGGATCTGAAAATGAAATCCTAAACAGATCCTGGAAAACAGCCGGTGACAATTCTAGTCGACTAGTGTTAGGAACTAGTCGACTAATGAGAAGTCCAGAAATTTTTTCAAATCTCTTTGTGCTAAACTAGTCGACTACTGAGATTTGATTAGTTAACTAATTAGTCGACTAATTAACTCTAGTTGACTAATATTTAGGGTTAGTCAATTAATATGTATCTGCTGCTCTGTATTATCTCAATATCCTACACCAGTCCCTTCCTCTTCAAAAGAACTCGTCCTCGAGTTATATTCTTGGTACAACTGCTTGGTAGGATAGAATGCGTAAAGATCTGCCACATTGAATGTTTTAGACATCGCTATATCGTTCGGAAGATCCACAATATAAGTATTATCACTAATTTCTTCACGATCTTAACTAGATCATATTTTCTTAGCTTCAACTTGTAAGCACTAGCAGGAATTCTCTCTTCTATAAGTATACCATCACCATATCTCCTTTACAAAAGATTTTATTTTGCCTCTTCATGCAGCTGCCTCCTTATACTTTGCATTGGTTTTTTCCAACATTAATCACACAGTCTATTGAACATCTATGACTTGTTCAGCCATAACTCTAGCTGCACTACTAAACTTCTCCCCATTTAGTAGTTTAGCTAAATTTAAAAGATGGTGAGGTTTCTTTCTATAGATAATTACAAAAGTGATAAATCCCTTGAATTGTGGACTGCACTATTATAAGCAAATTCGGCTTGAGGTAAAGCTTAATCCCATACTCTGGTTTGTCTCCACATATGCATTGTAGCAAATTGCCTAAAGTGAAGTTGATAACTTCCGCTTGTCCATCGGTTTAAGGGTGAGTCGTGCTACTATTCTTCAAGGATGTATCAAATCTCCTCCATAAAGTAGTCCAAAAAATAGCTAAGAAATTGCTATGTTGGTCAAAAATAATAAAACTAGGCACATCCTGCAATCTCACAACCTCTTGAAAGAATAACTTGGTCACGTGTAGCGCGTCAAAAGTCTTCTAGTAAGGAATAAAGTGTGCCTTTTTTGGAAATCAATTAACCACAATGAAGATGGAATCCACTCTCTTTTGTGTGCGAGAAAGTCCCAACATAAAATTCATGATCAAGTCTTCCTAACTATCTTTGTGAACAACAATGGTGTATACAAACCCGTATTTGAGCTTCTCCTTTAGCAACTTGGGAAACTGAATAACTTCTCACGATTGTAGCCATGTCTTTCTCCAATTGCGGCCAATAGTATCTTTCCTCGATGCTAGTAATGGTTTTATCTCTTCTAACGTGTCCTCTAAGCCCGCCTGCTTGCAAATCTCGAATGACCTCCCTCAAAGAAGTCATTGGTACACAGCTGATTTCCTTTAAAAAAAACTCTTTATAATATGATAGTCTTGCGATGGTTGCTTCATCAAACAGTTCTTCCAAACATCAACAAATTCTTCATTCTTTTCATATAGTTCCTTCGATAAATCAAAGCCAATGATTTCACTTTGTAAACTGGCCAACATTGAAACTTTTTGGCTTAATGCATCGAGAACTTTATTGTCTACTTCAGATTTGTGACATATTATAAAG
Organism: Agave tequilana; assembly: GCA_038442645.1. NCBI lineage: Eukaryota > Viridiplantae > Streptophyta > Magnoliopsida > Asparagales > Asparagaceae > Agave > Agave tequilana. The sequence goes on from JAVJIF010010776.1 coordinate 13,648, forward strand.
TTGAACTGCTCAAAGTAAGATGCCACCTTACATGCATTTTGTTGATGTGCTTTTGATTCTTTAAGTATTAGAGTGATTGATGGTCTGAAAATAGTACAAAGTCATTGGCTATGAGGTAGCCTCCCATTTCTTCAATAAGCGGTACATCACATACAATTCTTGCTCATAAGTAGACTACTTTTTCCTTCATTCAACTTTTCACTTAGAAAAATAATAGGCTTCTTCTCTTATGAGAGTACTGCTCCAATGTCAACTCCACAAGCATTATACTCTAGCTCGAGCGCCTTGTCAAAATCAGGAAAAGACAATATGAGAGAATGGTAAGCTTATCCTTGATTAATACAAAAGCTTTGTCAGCCGCCTTGGCTCAAAGGATCCTTCTCTTAAGGGAATAGGTGATGGCTGATCGAGTCAAACCTGCACAAAAAAATAAAGAAATTTAGAACAATGCTAGGTTCTCAATTCTACCGTATAGCCTAGGGCTAACGGTCATGATCTACAGGAAGGGACAGCGATAGAAGCGTTATTTAAATTTCTTCTTTTAATTTACCAAAAATAGTTAGTACTTATCTTCTCAGTTTATAAAAATAAAAATAAAATTATTATGTTAAGTTAAATTAAGAAGAAGATGGTAGAAGAAGAGATTGTGGTGTTGTTGTTTTATTTAAAGAAAAAAAGAATGACTAAAAAAAGAATTATAACTCTAAACTAATGAACTGAAAAAGAAAACAAAAAGAGTACTTACCTCTACCGTTGAATCATACAAAGACATACCTCAGCATTAAGTAAAGCAAAGCAAATAAAAAGAGTAACTTGAACACGGTGCTTGATAAGATTGAGTACAATGATGAAAAGTGAGAAAACTTCATTGATGACACCTTCAATATAAGTCTCTTGAAAAAGAATTACAATAGTGTCACTCTACAATAATTCTTTCTCTCTTTTCTCATGTAGCTCTCTCTAACCTAAACGAAAATAAAAATAAAAATTACATTGAAGAAGAAAAGAAAAACCTAAATTAAAGCTCTCTCTGAGATGGTGCCCTTTCTGCCTTCGAGATATGAGGGTATTTATAGGAGAAAACCAGAGGGATAGAACGCGTATGAAGATAAGAAGAGTTGGATATTTCTGAATTTGAATTTTTTTCCTTTATCTCCAAACTTGATTTGATTTATCTTGAAATTCAATTTTGATCTGCAGGTTATTGGCGTGTTCATTACTGAATATCACTTATCAAATGATAGAATTAGAAAGCGTGATCAATAGAAGAATTATAGCTCTTAAGTCTTCTTTCTGTTGCATTTTGAATCATTAGATTTGAGTTTCGGTAGCGAAAGTTATGATAAAATGCTAAACTGTATCCAATCTGAATCCGAATCTAAATTGCTTCATCTCATCCGTTGATCTTCTCTATATCCATTTATCCTCTTGGATTTCAGTTTATCTTCTAAGATATCCATTTATCTTCAGCAAAAGCGATATGGTTTTTAAACAATCCATTTTTCTCTTGAATTTAGATGATATTATCTTATCTGATATATCCAGTTTTCAGATAAGATAGCTTTAGAACCATTGGATTTGAATCGATCCCTTTCTTTTGAACTTTTGAATTTAATTGGATAAATTTCATGACTATCTTCTCCCTATTATACCCTGTATGAATTAGAACATTAAGACAAGTTATTTGCAATATTCATTACAGAATATATGTAGAAATGTAATAATATTTATGCAATATATGTGTTCAAACACACCCCCACACTTATCTTTTGCTCGTCCTCGAGCAAAACAAAGAGAAGAAAAACTAAACTAACTCACTTTCATAGAAATCACGGTTGTACTTAGCACGTGCAACAAGCCGTTAAACCTTTAAGTTACCCCTACATGATGAGTTTTGTCTCGTGAGGATTTTTAGTGGATTGCACCCACAAAATCCATGAAGAAAAAGAAATAATTGTGAGTAATTTTTTTTAAAACGCATTTTTAAAGGAAAAATATTTGAAGTATTAATGTAAAATTTTAAGTAATCTATAAGTTAAAGGATTATCAAAACTTAGTCATTCCTAAACTTAGTCTCTATCCAAAAACTTGTTTTCAATTAAGATAAGGATTAAAATTGTATTTCTCATCTAGCATATTGTTTTGCCTAAGTCATATGCACCTTATGACCGTGAAAATTTGGTTTAGGATTCTTTAACTCTAACTCTTATGTCTTATTTTTTTTCTTTTTTTTTTTTATGGAGGTAATATCTCTTAGCTCTATTAGGCTTAGGCTTTCTAATTCGCCTATGTAACGAGCCTTAGTCGGTGACTCTCAAATCAGACGATTTTAGGGCACCGAGTGAGAAAACACCCAAAGGACTTAGGACTTGAGCAAACAAGACCACAAAAGTAAGGATTTTTATTTATTGAACCACTTTTAGGCGTGAATACTTATGCTTTATGAGGTACAAAAACCCAGCTTAATCAGAGAATTTTTTTATATATGTATATATTTTTTACATATAAGGCATAAGAATCTTTGTTTTAGAACCCTAAGTGTGTAAGTGTATAAAGTATGCATATTTCATCAAGGTAAAAATTAAGATTAAATTACTTTCTAATTTTTCTTCCTAACCTCAAAGTCAAACAAATAATTTTATTTTGACCAAGTATAAGAAATCTTAATTATAATCCTCTTCTTTCTTAAAGTTAACTTAATTTCTTACAAAAAATAATTCAAAATATTAATTTTCATTTTAAAAGTTTTTAAAGAAAGGATTTTCTTTTAAATTAGTAAAGATAGTATGTTAGGAAACCCTCTCCCACACCTAACTCATGCATTGTCCTCAATATATGAATGAAATGCAATAATACATGAAAAAGGAGAAAGGGAAGTAAAATTTTCATCTCAAGGTAGTGGTTCCAGTAGTGATCTTATTGGGCCAAGCGTTTCTGCCCAATCTAGATATTGTGAATTTTCATAGGACCCACCTTGCATTACCTCTTTCCTCTCCAATATGAATAGGATCATGCAAGATTCTAGCATGAAAATTTTCAGTTATATGATCAATCTTGAGATATCATCACGGAGTCAATTGATCTAAACCTTGGTCCAACAGTGAATGTGGTTTTGTTGAATGAATGATTTGGCCTCAACGTTGAAAGGAATCGGAACTGATACTGATTCGGGAATAAAACTCAAATCAAGTTTAGGTTCGAGAGTCGGAGTTGGTTCATAAGTATGGCCCAAATAAGAGAATTTAAGTTCACATTCATTTTCCAACAATGGAATGCGACTATCCAATATAGTTGGTTCATGTTCAAGCTCTACGGGGATAGAAATCAGTGTTGGCTTCGGAATTGGGTCCAAATTGGGTAAGGATACCGGAGTCAGTATAGATTCAAAAAGTGAAACTGAATCACACCATTGCAAATCGATGTCATATTCATCTTCAAGTTCAATCTCATTGAAATAAAAACTTGCCAATTTGTCATGGGTTGATATTGGTCAAGTTCAAAATTATGTGGTGAAATTGAATCTTAGTTAAAATCTCTATGATACCATGATTCTTCATCAATATGGTTAGTAGAATCAAGAATGGTTGAAATGTGTTAGGTTGAGTTTCCTCATTCCTATCATTAATTGTGTTGACCAAATGACTCACTTTTCCTTCTAACCTATTAAGAGATTTGAGACAATCTATTTGGGATTGAATACAATTATTTTGGGACTGAATCATGAATTCCATATTCTTTTCTAAGTCAACAGGCTCTTCTTATTGTGGTGGATCTTGAAAATTAGAGTAAGAATCTTGGATTTGTGAATTGTTTGGAGAATTGAGTCTGCTATGATTTGTACTTGTGTGGGCTCAAGGAAGGCTTCAAAAATCTTTTCTAAAGAAGATTTCTCTTCTATAGGTTGGTTTTAGTATGGATTATATGAAGTGTTTGTTGGTATGGCTGTTGATAGTAAGACTCGGGGGAGTTGTATTCCCACTGACTCAGTAAAGAGTGGTGATGATTGTCCCATTCTTGTTCATAGTAATGAGATTGGTGCATATATTGATTCGGATAAGACCAATCTGGCATACTTGGTTGGTTAAAGTTATGTAATTGATCGGAGCGGAACCAACACTCGAAAATAGGTATTTATGAAATCAATGAAATTGTATGTTTGCTAATATTCCATCGATACTTTTGTTATAGTATTGGCTCAACGGGCTGAATCCACAGGGACGGAGGCGATAGAAGCATTAACAGTTTTTATTCACGTCGATTGTTAACAAGTCTTCTTTGTTTAAAGAATGAGTAAAATTAAAAGAAAAAGAAAACTGAAAGTGATAGATGGAGAAGAGCGATGAAACGGCGATGTAAACATAAAGAGAAATGATTTTGAAAACAAAAAAAGAATGAAACAAAGGTGAACTAAGAAGGTGGTGGAAACATTGATAAGAAAATGATAAAATGTTTTTGAAAATTGTTTTTAAAGTAAACTCATGGCTACTAACTACCAATTGCTCCACTAACCATGCTAACCTCTTAGTGATAGTTGCCTCACATGGATCCTTGGTCATCACTAATCCTTGTCTTCAAGAGACGATACAGAGCATGACCCATAAGATTGTTCTTCTACATTCAAACAATACATCCATATCACATAACAAGTTGCAAGTTACTATTAAATCATCAAGACCAGTTAGAGGTGAGCATGAAATAAAGAAGATATTGCAAGTTAGCAAGTTAGTGGGTTAGGTGTTAGAAATGTTAGAATCCATCATCATGAGCCATCAATGGCTCTTGTAAGAGCAAGGTCTTGTAGAGGCTATTAGATTCATGTGGATTATCAAGTAAGGGGTTAGATGGTTAGTGGTTAGTAATTTGATTGCCATGAGAAGAAAAATTAGCTAAGCATCATGTAGAAATTGGAGAAGATTACATTGGAGAAGAAAGGAGACACTCTTATATAGATTGTCACCATCTATTACATGAATATCTCTCTATCTCTCTCTGAATCAACTCAGCCCTAATACATGATCTATAAAAGAAAAGAAAATACAAAATAAAAGAGAAAGAAAATCCTAATCTACAACTAGAAGAGAGAAAACCTAACCTAAATCCAAATCTGCTTGCATTCGGGGTCATTGCAGGGATATTTATAGGTATAGGAAGGATCTAAAAGACGAGACGAAGCCACACATCAAAAATCGTCGCTTGGGCCCACAAAAATGCTGCAGTACCCAGAGAAAACGCGGCAAAATTATGGCTGATTGTCCTGATTTTTGGTCACGTGATTCATCTGGCTTCTAGCACCTTCTGTATGTATCTGATTTTGCAATATTTGGACGTATATTTCTTCAGATACGTCTTCAAATACAGGATCCAATGCATCTTCTAGAAGCTCTTTAGTTTGGCCTCCAAGAAAAGCGGATTTAATTACTTAAAAATTGGTTTAATTAAGCTCTTATTACCCTTTTGCCCTCCTTGTCTTGATTATCTACAAGAGAGACCAAAACACGATTTAGACCGACATTTTATTCATAAATCAGCAGGAAAATGCGATATAATAATGCAGAACTGTAGACTAATCACATCCCCACACTTATCTTTTACTCGTCCCGAGCAAAACAAGAAAAGAAAAACTATATTACAAATGTTATTACACCACTTTTGTAGGTGATGCGATTGCACTGAGCGCGTGCAACAAGCCGTTAAACCTCTAAGTTACCCCTAAAGGAGGCGTTTTATTTTCTGAGGATTTTCAGCGTATTGCACCCACAAAATCCATAAAGAAAAAAGATAAATGTTAGTATTTTGAAAACACATTTTGAAAGAGAGACAAGTTTACGAAATATTTTTGCAAATATATAAGTGATCTAAGGTCATAAGTCCACCAACAAATATTCTTCTTAAAACTTAATCTATATGTAAGATCTTGTCTTTAATTAAGGTAAGAATTTAAAATTCGATTAAATATTTTATTCTTCATAAAAGCTAGATAATATGCATTTTGTGATAGTGAAAATTTTTGGGATTTCAACTCTAACCATCAAGCCATTTATTTATAAATATTTTTTCTTTTTCTTCTTTTTTTTTCTTTCCTTAGTTTTCTTAGGCTTTCTAGTTCACTCGGGTAGTGAGCCCTTAACCGATGACTCCCAGACCGGACGGTTCTTAGGGCACCAGATGAGAAAATATTTCTCGGGTTTAAGGACTCGAGCCCACAAAACTAAGAGTGATTATTTGTTTTTTTTGACCACCGTTAGGCGTGAATAATCATGCTTGTTGAGGCATAATTATTCAGCTTAATAAGTCATTTTTTTCTTCGTATATTTTTTTTATTTATTTTTACTTTATGGCATTTTAGATCTTTGTTTCATCCTAAAAAATGTGTTTGTGTAAAGTGCAAATTATCTAAGGCAAAAAATTCAAGATAAAATTATCTCCCCAATCTTTTATACTTAACCTATAATTTTAAAGAAGATCTATTATTTCAACTAGGTTTAAGATATCATAATTAAGGTTTTCTTAATTTTTAAGATCATCTTAATTTTCTTAAAAATAGATCAAAACATTGTCTCTTGTTTGAAAAAGTTTTTTAAAGAAAGGGAAAAAATTCCTATACAAAAGAAGAATTTTAAGAAGTGAAAAATAAAGAGAATCTAAAAACTCTATGTTAGTAAGCCCTACCTGATACTTATCTCATGCATTGTCCTCAATGCATCGTGATGTATGTGTGCATGAAACAAATAGAGGGAAGAAAAAAATTACCTCAAGGTGGTGGTTCCGGTGGTGGTCTGATTGGTCTACGAAACATGGCCCAATCCAATTTCCGTGAAGTTAGGAGGAACCCACTAGAGACCTCTATAATACAACTCATTATTATGATGTATATATTTATGATTTTTATTATGAATTTTACCCCATCTAATTTTAAAATTTTTAAAATAATTTCAGAGTCAAATTTGTCAACACCTTTGCCCCAAAATGGAGTATGAAAAGATAGAATGATTGATTTGGGCTCAGGAAGTACATGAATTAATATCGACTCAGGAAAAAGACTTAAGTCAAGTAAAGACTCAGGAATCGAGATTGGTTCAGGAAGTGGGTCCAAATTAAAAGTTGAAACTCAAGTCCACATTCATTTCCCCATGATGGAATGTGACTTCCTAAGGTTGGTGATTTCAGTTTAAGAATGAGAGGAGTAGGAACCAAAACTCACTCTAAAATATTACTCAAGTTGGGTAGCAAAACAGAAGTCAATATTGATTCAGGAATTTGAATTGGATCACAAATTTGATGATCAAAGTAACATTCTTGTCTGAGTTTAATTTTATAAAAATGAGAACTTGCGAATTTGTCAATTGGACTTTCATAAGTATGAAATTGGTCAAGTTCAATTTGTTGATCATAAAAGACTGGTGATTTAATTTCATGATGGATTGGCACAGGATCCAATGTTGACTCGGGAAAACTCCTAAAATCAGATAAAAACACCTCAGTCATTATGAAATCAGGCAGTGAAATTGAATTACCAAGTTGAGGTTCAGGATCATATTCATGCTCAAGTTCAATCTCGGGATAACTTGTCAAAATGTCAATGGGATTTTTAACATTTGAGGTTTGGTCAAGTTCAGATGAGTGGACTGAAATTGAATCTTGGTTTTCAAAACAATATGATTCTTTGGCTCTAACAGAATGGTTAGTGACATCAGGAATGGTCAAAGGATGAGAATGGAGAGTTTTGACCATTATATGTATGTCATGATTATGAGCGATTTGAGCTTGAGTCATGATTTCAAGCATCTTTTCATAGTCGATTGGTTCATCGTTTTGCTGTGATTGGGCTTGAAAAGATGAAGATTTGTTTTGAAAATTATGGTGAAATCGTGAGTCCATCATATTTGATTGTTTTTTAGACTCACGCATACTCATTTCAAGATTGATGGTTTTCTATTTTGAACTGGTGGGACTGAGTATGAATCTTGGAAATAGTGTGGATTTGGGGAGGCTAACATTTTTTGAAATTTTCATTCGGCCTCCTGCATGGTTTCTATACTCTTTTCTAGCTCGAATTTTTCTTCAATTGGTGATTCTAGAAAAGGAGTATAGGAAGTGAAATCAGAGAATGAATATTGTGTAAATTGTGAATAAGGTGGACAAGGTGGATAAGGAGGTTGAAACTTTGACTTGGGGGAGGTGAATCCCTATTGACTCTGTGAAGAGTTAAAATTATTTTGAAAATTATAGTCATAAGATTGGGGGTATGGGTTGTATTGATTCGGATAAGTCCAACCCGGTGTATTTGGTTGGTTCATATTGTCAAAAGCTGGGTTAGAATTATCTGAATCAAATGGGGTCGGTGTGAAATATGGATTCATATTAGGATTGAAAAAATTGTTATCGTTGAATTCCATTTCACAAACAATCACAAACAAAAGAAAAAGCAAGCAACAAACAAAAAGAAAAGAAAAAAATCAAAATCAAGCCTATACTAAGGTTGACCTAGACCTAGACGACTACTAACTGGTCGATTACCTGGGGGAGGTTGTTGCATGAATCCGACCACAAGCTAATCGGCCAGGTAGGGGCAAAATACGGTGGGAGGTATCCATGCGTAAGCAACGTGTCTTAATTACGTCAAACCACAGTATCTTCGAGGCGTAACCTCTTAATCCCCAACCTTAGACACCGATTTCACAAGAGTAAGATTCAAAATAAGTTCCACCCTCGGTCAATCTCTTAATGAGTCCGAGATGTCCCTAGGGGCCAAAGTCTATCAATTTTTATTAGGGCTTGGGTTGTGTGAGTAGGGAGGTGAATTTTGGGCTAAGGAAGGGTGATGAAATCCTCACCTTATCTTGTATGAGTTTGGGGGAGGTTGTTGCATGAATCCGACCACAAGCTAATCGGCCAGGTAGGGGCAAAATACGGTGGGAGGTATCCATGCGTAAGCAACGTGTCCTAATTACGTCAAACCACAGTATCTTCGAGGCGTAACCTCTTAATCCCCAACCTTAGACACCGATTTCACAAGAGTAAGATTCAAAATAAGTTCCACCCTCGGTCAATCTCTTAATGAGTCCGAGATGTCCCTAGGGGTCAAAGTCTATCAATTTTTATTAGGGCTTGGGTTGTGTGAGTAGGGAGGTGAATTTTGGGCTAAGGAAGGGTGATGAAATCCTCACCTTATCTTGTATGAATTTTGCCCTTAAGTTCAATTTGTGCAAGTCTGCAATATAGACAAGAGTATAACACAAAGCGATAAATCACCCACGTTTTTATCCTATGCTATATGTAATGCCATATGTACACCTTAGTCCAGATCACAACAACAGAACAAAATATAGTATATTGGAATTGAATTGACACGTGCCTAAATGCAAATGTCTAAACCGTTTTAAAAGCGTCCAAATATCGTATTTTAGTTCTTTATTTCATTGCAGTGTTTAGGCAATCAAAGAAGGAAAGTAATAGTACAAATCCACTAGCTATTATAATGAACACAATCCAGCACAACAAGATACATAATTATCACAAAGTAGCCGCGACAAAAGTCGCGTTTGTGCGATTTTTCTTTAGAAGCTGGGTCCCTGCTTTCTAGAGCAGGGAGATGCAAAGCTAGTGTTTGTTCTGCAATGTTAAGCTCTTATAAAGATTGTCCTGCACACCAAAACAGAGAAGAAAATGTTAACAAAAACGTGAAATCAAAACCATTTCATCCCCGACAACGGCTCCAAAAATTTGATTGGAGCGGAACCAGCACTCGAAAACGTGTATTTATGAAATCAACGAAATTGTATGTGTGCTAATGTTCCTTCAATACTTCGGTTATAGCATTGGCTCAACGAGTCGAATCCACTAGGACGGGAGGCGATAGAAGCATTAACAGTTTTTATTCACGTCAGTTGTTAACAAGTCTTCTTTGTTTAAAGAATGAGCAAAAGTAAAAGAAAAGGAAAACTAAAAGTGATAGATGGAGAAGAGCGATGAAACGGCGATGTGAACATAAAGAGAAATGATTTTGAAACAAAAGGAGAATGAAACAAAGGTGAACTAAGAAGGTGGTGAAAACATTAATAAGAAAATAATAAAATGTTTTTGAAAATTGTTTTTAAAACAAGATAAAAAGAATGATGAAAACTATGAAAGAAAACTCATGGCTACTAACTACCAATTGCTCCACTAACCAATTGCTCCTCTTAGTGATAGTTGCCTTACATGAATCCTTGATTATCACTAATTCTTGGCTTCAAGAGACGATACAAGGCATTGCCCATAAGATTGTTCTTCTACATTCAAACAATACATCCATACCACATAAGAAGTTACAAGCTACTATTAAATCATCAAAACCAGTTAGAGGTGTGCATAAAATAAAGAAGACATTACAAGTTAGTAAGTTAGTGGGTTAGGTGTTAAAATGTTAGAATGTTAGAATTCATCATCATGAGCCATCAATGGCTCTTGCAAGAGCAAGGGCTTGTAGAGGCTATTGATTCATGTAGATTATCAAGTAAGGAGTCAGATGGTTAGTGATTAGTAGTTAGATTGCCATGAGATGAAAAGTTAGCTAAGCATCATGTAGAAATTAGAGAAAATTACAATGGAGAAGAAAGGAGACACCTTTATATAGATTGTCACCATCTATTACATCAATATCTCTCTATCTCTCTCTGAATCAACTCAGCCCTAATACATGATCTATAAAAGAAAAGAAAATACAAAATAAAAGAGAAAGAAAATCCTAATCTACAACTAGAAGAGAGAAAACCTAACCTAAATTCAAATCTGCTTGCATTCGGGGTCTTTGCAGGGATATTTATAGGTACAGGAAGGATCTAGAAGATGAGATGAAGCCACACGTCAATAATCATCGCGTGGGCCCACAAAAATGTCGCGGCAGCCCGAAGAAAACGTGGCAAAATTATGGCTGATTGTCCTGATTTTTGGTCACGTGGTTCATCTGGCTTCTAGCACCTTTTGTATGTATCTGATTTTCCAATATTTGGACGTATATTTCTCTAGACACGTCTTCAAATATAAGATCCAATGCATCTTCTAGAAGCTCTCTAGCTTGGCCTCTAAGAAATGCGAATTTAATTACCCAAAAATGGGTTTAATTAAGCTCTTATTATCCTTTTGCCCTCCTTGTCTTGATTATCTATAAGAGAGACAAAAACACGATTTAGATCGACATTTTATTCATAAATCAGCAGGGAAATGCGATATAATAATGCAGAACTGTAGACTTATCAGTAATGTAAGGTTGGTAATATCCGAATTGAAAGAGGTTGGGGTGAAATGTGGATATGAGTTATAATCAGAATAATTATAATTATAATCCATTTTCACAAAAACAAGCAAAAACAAACAAATAAACAAATAAGAAAATAAAGAAAAAAATCTAGTCTATGTTAGGGTAGAGCTTAGACCTAGACGACTCCTCACTATTGATTATCCACAGGATGTATATTACAAAACCTGACCACAAGTTAATCTGCCAGGTAGGGGTAAGATTGGTGGGAGGTATCTGTGCCTAAGCAACAGGCCTAATTATGCTAAACCACCAGCCTTCAGGGTTTCGCCCCTCAGTCCCTAACCTTAGACACCAATTTGGCAAGAGTCAACTTCTAACAACTCCCTTAGGTCAATTCCTATTTGAGTCCGAGATGTCCCTAGGGCTAATTCTACTCAATTTTATGTTAGGCTGGGTTAGTGAGGAGATGATTTTTTGGGCTAAGGGTAATGATTTCCCTACCTTATCTTGTTTAAGGATATGTCCTTAATCTTTTTAGTGCAGTGTACAAGTATAAAGCAAAAGGTAACATTCAAGCATTATGAATCACTCAAAATATGTTTCCTAAACTATATGTAATGCACTCATACCTTTGCTTCAGCACTCTTCAACAGTAATGTAAAGAAACGAAATAGACAGATGCCTTAAGATGCAGGAGTCTAAACATTTTTAGCATTTCAAAGCAATCCAACACTCTTCAATAGTAATGTAAAGAAATGAAATAGACAGATGCCCTAAGATGCAGGAGCCTAAACATTTTTAACATTTACAAAGCAACAAGTTACTATTAATTAGAAATATGTACAGAGTGAGTTAAACAGATAAGCTAATAACTACAGATAGCTAATCTCTGAAAAGTAACCTGCAAGAGACTACAGTTAGCAATTCACCACAGTTATGGGCTCTGACTCTGCCTTCTTGGATAGAGGTACAGAGTAGCAATATGTCCACTGCAGCTCCTAGTTTTTCGTAATTAGCCCCTGTACACCAAAACAAAGAAGAAAAAAGGAATTAATTCGTTTCATCCCTCCCCGACAACGGCGCCAAAATTTTGATCGAGCCAAACCTGCACAAAAAAACAGAAGTTTAGAACAGCGCTGGGTCCTCAATTCTACCGTGTAGCCTGGGGCTAAAGGGTCGTGATCCACAGGGAGGGACAGCGATAGAAGCGTTATGTAAGTTTCTTCTTTTAATTTACTAACAATAGTTAATACTTATCTTCTCAGTTTATAATAAATAAAAATAAAATTATTATGTTAAGTTAAATTAAGAAGGAGATGGTAGAAGAAGAACTGTGGTATTGTTTTATTTAAAAAAGGGAAAGACTAAAAAAAAATTTATAACTCTAGACTAATGAATTGAAAAGAAAACAAAAAGTGTACTTACCTCTACATTGAATCATAACAAAGATATACCTCAATATAAAGTAAAACAAAGCAAATAGAAAGAGTAACTTGAACGCGGTGCTTGGCCAGATTGAGTACAATGATGAAAAGTAGGAAAACTCCATTGATGTCACCTTCAATATAAGTCTCTTGAAAAAGAATTACAATAGTGTCACTCTACAATAATTCTTCCTCCCTTTTCTCATGTAGCTCTCTCTAACCTAAAAGAAAATAAAAAATAAAAATTACATTAAAGAAGAAAAGAAAAGCCTAAACTCTCTCTCTGAGATGGTGCCCTTTCTACCTTCGAGGTATGAGGGTATTTATAGCAGAAAATCAGAGAGAGAACGCGTACATAGATAAGAAGAGCTAGATATTTCTGAATTTGAATTTTTTCTTATCTCCAAACTTGATTTGATTTAACCAGAAATTCAATTCTGATTTGCAGGTTGTTGGCGTGTTAATTACTGAATATCCTTATCAAATGATAGAATTGGAAAGTGTGATCAACAGAAGAATTGTAGCTCTTTAAGTTTTCTTTCTGTAGCATTTGAATCATTAGATTTGAGTTTCGGTAGCGAAAGTTATGATTAAAATACTAAACTATATCCAGGCTGAATCCGAATCTAAATTGCTTCATCTCATCCGTTGATCTTCTATATATCCATTTATCCTCTTAGATTTTCAGTTTATCTTCTAAGATATCCATTTATTTTCAGCAAAACTGATAGATTTTTTAAACAATCCATTTTTCTCTTGAATTTAGAAGATATAATCTTATCGATGTATCAAGTTTTCAAATAAGATAGCTTTTAGAACTATTGGATTTGAATCGATCTTTTTCTTTTGAACTTTTGAATTTAATTGGATAAAATTTCATGATTATCTTCTCCCTATCATACCCTGCATGAATTAGGACATTAAGACAAGTTATTTGCAATATTCATTATAGAATATATGTAAGAATGTAATAATATTTATGCAATATATGTGGGGTGCCACCAAACTACTAAAATTCTAGATGAAACGCCAGTAAAAAGTAACTAAACCAAGAAAACTTCTCACTTCCGTGGCTCACTTAGGTGTAGGCCACTCCCGTATTGCTTTTACTTTGTCTTCATCAACATGGATTTTTTAAGAGCATAACTACAAACCCAAAGAATATCAGACTACTAGTCATGAAGCTGCACTTCTCAAGTTGATATATAATTTATTTTCTTGTAGCACCGTCAATACCTCCCGTAGGTGTTGCATATGTTTATCTTCACTTGAACTATAGATAAGAATGTTATCAAAGTAGACAACCACGACCTTCCCCAACAATGGCTTCAATACTTGGTTCCTCAATCTCATGAAAATACTAGGGTATTGGATAGTCCAAAAGGCATGATCATCCACTCATATAATCCCTCTGGAGTCTTGAACATCATCTTCCATTCATCTTCTGGCCTAATGCGAATTTAATGGTAGCCACTCCTTAGATCAATCTTAAAAATGTGCACGATCCCTCGAGTCGATCCAACATATCATTTAGCTAAGGTATGGGAAATCGACATCGAATAGTGATCTTGTTGATAGCTTGGCTATGGATGCACATGCGCCAATTTCCATTTTCTTTGGTGTCAAAAGGCCGACACTGGACATGAACTCATGCTCTCCCTAATGTGCCTTTTGTTTATCTACTCTTCAACCTTCTATCATTAAACTTTGCTCTCTTTAGGATTCGTCTGATAGTGTGGGAGATTAGGTAGACTTGCTCCAGGAAGAAGATCAATGTGGTCCTGAATATCCCTCATAGGTGGTAGACCTTCTGGAAGCTCGTCATGAACAACTCTTTTGAACTTCTCCAACATGAGTTTCATTTTCTATAACACCCTATTCCTAGAATATGTACTCAGATACGTGTCCTGATTTTTTCTCATATCATTTTATTTTTCCCGCATTTTATTCGAAATTTGAACCGTATTTTGTGGACTCGGGCCCAGTCTGAGCCGGAACCGAACCCAATATTTTTCCTTTCCTTTTTCCTTTTCTTTTTTATTTTTCTCCTTTTTCTTTTCCTTTTCTTTTCCTTTTTCCTTCTTTACTTCTTTCTTTTCTTTTCTTTCCTTTTACTTTTCTTTTCTTTTCCCTTCCTTCTACGTTTTTTTTCTTTTCCCTTCCTTCTATATACTTCTCTCTTCTTTTCTTTTCTTCTTTCTTCTCCTCTCTTCTCTTATTTTCTTCCTCTCTTTTTCCTCTCCCTCTCTTCCCCATACACGACCCCTTCTCTCTCTATAACACCCCGCTCTCGGAATATGTATTTAGTTGCGTATTCAGATTTTTGATCATATTTTTTGATTTACTTGTATTTGTTTTGTATTATGAATTATTTATATGATCATTTTGTCTTGGATCCGGATTCGTGGACTTGGAGTCAGCCCTAGTTTGAACCGGGGACCCGATCCTAGGATATTGCTCGATTTAGCCTTTCTGATATTCAAATTTGACCGATTTTAGTTTCAAACATCGACTTCCAATATTGTAGATTTTTATGATTTTTTAAAATTTTTCTGAATTAAATTGAAAAATCTTCAAAACCTGTGTCGACCAGTACCGCTGACTGATTCTCATATTTTTAATTTACAAATAGAGTTAAATTTCTAGAAATGACTTTTCACATTATTTCTTAAAATCATATTTTCTATCTAAATACCTTTTTCTAAGAATTTTCTGAATTTATCAAAATTCTACCGGATTTGGTGTCGGCCAGTATCGCTGGTTGATTCCAGGATTTTATCTATAATCAGAATTGAAAATCTAAATTTTGCTTTCACATTTCTTCTTAGAATCATATTTTTTTCTTTAATATATTTTCTGAGATTTTTCAGAATTTATCAAAATCTGGCCGAACCTGTGTAGACTGGTATCGACGGTTGACTTCATTGAAAATGTCATTTTATTTTTGAAATTTGATTTTGATTATTTCCCAGGGCGATGTTTTCTACCTCTGGGAATTTTTGGAGATTTTTCTGGAACAGTCGATATTGTTATTTTTTTGAATCTTCCTTTTTCTTTCTTTCTTTCTTTCTTTTTCTTTTCTTTCCACCGACTTCCCCAACTGCCACCTCGCCCCCTTCATTAACTCGCTCTCCTATCCATCACCTCCATCCATCTTCCCTCTTTTCGTTTTCCTTTTTTTTCCTTTTCTTTCTTTCTTTCTTCTCTTCTCCATTCTCTTCTTCTTCTTCTCCATTTCATTGGCCGACGCCCAACCAGCGCCCCTTCGGCGCTCCGGCCACCATCTCCGACGAGGAAGGACCCCTAACTCCGGCCATCTCCTTCCCTCTCCTCCATCTCCAACAACATCAACCATCTCCTTTTCCTTCCTCCTCAAAATCACCAACTCTACCTTCTCTTTCTTCATCTTCTTCAAATTAAACACCACCACCACCACCATCTTCTCCACTCCAACTCCACCTTCACAACATCCTACTCCTCCTTCCATCTCCATTAATTTCTTCACAACCTAAAACCACCACCAAAATCACCACCTCCACCATCAACTCCACCCCTTCCTTCCTTCTTTCTCTCTCTCACCCTCAGGCTTGCGCCGGCCATGCGGCCGCACCGTCTCCAGTGAACTCCCCTGGCCACGCAAGTGCGGCCAGGCTGGGAAGGGCCACAGCCTGGCTATAGAGGGCCACAGCCTGGCTGGGAGGGGGCAGGCAGCCCCTCTATCCCCCTGTACTCTCTCTTATCTCCTCTCTCTCACGGTCCTTTCTTTCTCACCGTCCCTCTCTCTTCGTTTCTCTCTCCTTTCTATCTCATCATTTCTTTCTCTCTGGTTCTCTCCTCTCTCTAGTCTCTCTCTAACTCCCTCTTTCTCTCTCTAAATCTCTCTTTCTCTTTCTAGAATTCTCTCTCTAGGCCTCCTTTTCTCTTTCCTCTTCTCTTTCTTTCTCAAAAGAATTAAATATATATTTACTTATATTTTTATTATATTTTTGGGGCACACACGAGTTTCTGGAGATTTGGGCGAGTGTCCTCGCCTCCATTTGGTTTTTTCTGCTTCGTCGGGTCGACATGTATTTTATTATAAATTTATGCGTATTTTGTATTAGGCGATACCCCTGTATTTGTATGTGGCCGAGTGCCCATGATTGCACATGTATATGCCTGTGATGAGCGCTTATATTAGGATAGTTTACTTCTTGCGTATGTATCATGCCTGTGATGCACTCGCTTTATTGCTTTATACCATGCGTGGCCGACCCTTCATGGTCGTTAGCTTCCGGGTCTCTACTTGGTCTCCGGGCCCTTTCAGCTTTCGGGCTTTATACTTGGCCTCGAGCCCTATCAGCCTCTGGGCTTTTCCATTCCACGATAGTTTAGATATTATCATGCTTACATGTATGCTCGTGTGGTACTAACATCTCGTGAGTTACTCTTGTACCGACTCCGGATTTCTGCCCACTCTCAGGCTGGCTACCCAATGGTTCTAGGCATGTGCCCTTATGGGTTTTGTGGTAGCTACCGAGAGTGCGCTTAGACCCCGAGCGTACTTTAACCTCCAGGCTTTCTCGCCGACTACCTCGAAAGAGAAGTGCGCTCAGACCATCAGGTCTTTCAGCTCCGCCTGGTAGGCATGCTTAACGCTCATCGCTTTACCACTAGATTCGTCTAGGCGAGATGCTGTCAGATTTTCTACTCACACTTTAAGCCATGTCGTCCCGGTAACCTCGCCAGACGCTCTAGTGTTAAACACTGTTTGCTGTCTATATCTCCAGCTTGCTTAGCTCTGAATTATGTTCAGCTATTACTCTAACACTTGCCATGTACATACTTTGTATGTTAACACTTGATATACACCTGTCTGTATCACTTGACAACTGATGTGTTACCACCTGACACCTAACATGCTACTACTTAACACTTGCTTCCTGTTATGACATGACTTATCACCTGCCTCTTGTAATATTAATACTTGACCATGATTATCACATTTACGGGAATCCTATCCTGTTATCCTGTATTATATACAGTGACCTGTTAACCTGTATTATATACAGTGACATGCACTCATGTTATACATGAACTCAAGTACTCCTGAATTCCTGATCATGTCGTGCTCCTGCTATTCCCGTAAATTGATAATTACATAACAAATTCTAATAAGATAACTTGCACCCGGTTTAGGGGAAACTGATGGGTCCTGAATGGTCATGTTTATGATGGTCTTATCGAGTCACGCGTGGCCACATACTTAGGGATCACCTGGCAGCCACCAGGGATTCCGTCGGGTGTGCTGGTACCCCTACTCCTGTTTATTCCTGTCGAGTATGCACACGCTCTAGGTGTATTTCTATGAAATCTGTGATACTCTACTCTTGTTCGGGCATACATAAGTCCTGGTACCTAGCAGTACGTTCTGGCTTAGCACCGGATACTCCTGGACCGTTTTCCCGGGCATGTACGGGGCCCATCCTAATCATGGTTCGTCGAACTTCATCAGTTTCTAAATAACTTCTCTATAAGTTGTAAGTGAAAGTATGTGGAATGGGACGCATACTGAAGCCTACAACTTAGACGGCCCCAATTATAATAAGATGCTACTATACAATTTGTTGTGTTATTTTGTAACTCGGGTTGTATGCGCTCGGATTATAGTGACATGAGATAAAGGTATATAGATGAGGTTTCCTTATTTGGATTATTCCTTCGACGTACTAGTCTCATGGAGTCGTGACCTAAACTTGTACGATTGATTTTGCTCGTATTCATTTTTATCCAGTTTTATCAGTATTATTGACTTTTTGTTACTTTAGGAGATATCTGGTGTTGCCCTATCTACTTTACTTCTCACCTCTTTACCTGCTCTTATCTTATTACACCATGCGTATTCTCTGCTGGATATCACCTGCTATTTGTATGCTTATGCCCACGATACGATTTTCAATGCATGCTTATAATCTGAATTTATCGATACACGTGTGCTTATTTATACACGACATCTGGCATTAGCATCACCACTTGCTGGGGAGTTCTGACTCCCCTGTATCCTTATGTCCAGGTCTCGGAGCTTGGAGCTTGTGGATTCTCCCAGTTGCTGACCTGAGAGCTGCAACGGTAGCGTGGATCTCCAGCAGACCATCTAGCGCCCTATCCTTCCAGGTCCCCTACGTGTCTCTCGAGTTTTTCTTCTGTAAACTCGTCAGCGCCCCTTATACTGTTTATACTTGTACATCTCTTTATATTCTCGCATTTGCGCCTATCGGTGATGTAATATTCTTGTAATATTGTGTCACATCTGGTGATAATTTTGTAATTTTACTCATATGTTGGAATGTATAATGCACCACGTGCTTCCGTACTCTGAATGTTGCTCGTACTGATGCTTAGCGTATACGCGAGGGTATTTCTGACCTGCGTATATACGTTACAGTAACATCTTCGTACCTGCGGGATCGGGGCGTTATACTCTCTTCTTCTCTCTCTTTTCTTATCTTTCTATCTCCTCTCTCCCCAAGCCTCCAGCCAACCCCTTACCGGCTACCCACTCCACCTTCAGTCTCCTCCTTCGGCACCCATCTCTGGCTATTAAGCCCCCCGACCATCTCTACTACTGGCTATCACCACCACCTTCATCTCTACCACCATTCCCATAACATCCACATCTCCAACATCACCATCTCCCACTCCTCTCCTTCTCTTCTCTGACAGCCACCCCGCCATCCCCGGTCACGCGCGCAGCCTCGAGGCCGCCAACTTCTCCCAGAGCACCCTCTTTCTTCTCCTTATATCTCTCCCCCTCTCTCCTTTTCTCTCTCTGCCTTTCTTTATCTTTCTATTTCTTTCCCTCTTTCTTACTCTCTAGTTCGCTCTCTCTCACACTCTCTTCAGTTCTCTCTTGCTCTCTTGTTCTCTCTCTATCTCTCGCTCTCGCTCTCTTCTCTCTCCTCTGTTCTCACTTTCTTTCATTCTCTCTCTTTCCCCTCACATTCTCTCTTTCATTCTCTCTCATATTATTATCACTCTCTCTGTTTCTCTCTTCTCACATGTTAAGCACTAACTCCATCGGAGTTCTATCTGGTTTCATTGTCTCGCCTCTGGGCAACCTTAGGCAAATTCTTCATGCGTGTGCTAGTTATTGGTTTATGCGAGTGCTCGTTATGTATTTATGCATGTACTTTTATTTATTTGTGCGGATATTGTTACTTGCTGGCATGTACCTGTTATTTGCTTCAGCGAGTGCTTGTACTTGTGTGGGCAAATGTTTGTAATTGTGTAGCAACTGTTTGTAATTGTGTAAGCGAGTACTTGTATTTGTGTGGACGAATGCATGTATTTGTATTGGCGAGTGCCTTCACTTGTTTAGTCTTCGGGCTTAGGCTTCAGGCTTTTCTCTAGCCTTCTGGCTCAACCTTCAGATTTTACTACAGCCTTCGATCTTAACCTTCGGGTTTTACGAGCTCCGCCAGGTAGACGAGCTTAGCGCTCAACACTTTACCGCTAAGTTCGGCCAAGCATAGCTTCGCCACATGCGATAGCAAAAGCGTTCATGCGCTTTCTCACCGCTTACGTTTAGCTTCATCGTGGCCTCGCTACGTGCAATTAGCTAAACATTCATATGCTACCTTCGCCATGAGGGTTTAGCTCCACCGCGGGCGTGGCTTCATTGTGCGCATTAGCAAGGCGTTCATACGGCTGCTTCGTCGTGAGCGTTAGCCTCGCCGAGTGCGTAAGCCTCTAGGGCTGCACGCTAGCTTCATCAGGAGTCAAGGTTTACCGTGTGTCGAGCGTTATGCTGACACAACCTATCTTCGCTCTAGCTTAACTAGCCCTGCCTGAATATTTAATAGTATAATTAATTATGATTGTTAAAATGGCTGAGACGAGTTTGAAATATCTACTTGTATTACTTTCCTGTAACATGTCACGTGACCGGTTAATCACCTGATACATGATTATCAGCTTTATGGGGACTTGACACTATTATTATGTTATACACTGAGAGAATCCTGTATTCCTGTATCAAGCGTGTTCCTCCTGTTATTGTACACATGTTAAACCCCGTAAGCTGATTATTATGGACCTAAAATAATAAAATAATAAATAGACAACTTATACTGAGATGGGAAAAACTAATGGATATCGATATGGTTTTGTGTTTATGGTGGTCACATTGTACAAATTATTCTTGTCGATGTAATATAATTGTCATTTGCCTAGCGGTAGTTCTGACTTAACGTTAGATCTCTTGGGCTATTGTCCTAGGAATGCATGAGACCCACTCTAAACATGGTTCAACGGTCTCAATCAGTTTTCAATAACCAACCTTATCTTACTCATATATAGATGTATGTGTACTGGGACACCGGGACACATACCTAGACATACGGATTGGACGAGGAGTAATAATAATAATTTGATTTCATTTCTTGTTTTGCTCTGATATTATTTTATTTCGTTTTACTGTGATTCGTTTATGCTCGCATCACTTGTGTATATAACACCTGACCTGCTACTTTCATGATTTTTCTATCACATCACATGACACTCTTGTTATACGGACACGGTGGAACAGTGTGTGGAGTTAAGTGCCACACTGAGTAAAGTGTCACACCACACACGTGATGGGGGCCACCTCTTGGGCCTGTGGGGGGTCCATCTTGTAAAGTCCCACATCGCATCCTCAATGCACCTATTATAGACGCTGCTATTGATAAGACTCAATATTCCTGTTACCTGATACATATATAATGTGTGGAGCTAAGTGCCACACGGAGCAAAGTGCTACACTACACATATGGTGGAGGCCACCTCTTAGGTCCGTGGGGCCACCTGTGGGGTCCCACATCACATCCTCTATGTACTAGTCATTCGGACCCAGTACTTGATCCATTTAGTACTCAACAATAATAATATCAGGAGCGTGTGTTATTTGGTCACTCTTTCATTTGGATAATGATATCCGCATGTCAAAGTTCAGATCAGCTTGTCAGGACATACGGGCTCAAGTATAGACTACTAGTGGTATGGAACACTAGAAGGAATTGATTAAAATAACATATGACACTGATTATTATTGTATAATTAAAGTACATTTCTCGCCCCTTGTGTGATATCTCATTTGTGCTACTATACTAATTTTTTTATTACTAATTTATTGGTTTGTACTTGCATGATTGAGCCACGTCACTACGATTCTGTACACATGTGCTTACATATACACGCCACTTGGCTACATTTTACATATTCATAGGGTTGCTTTCTGACAACTCTAGAACCTGCATATCCAAATCGCAGAGTGTGCAGTGAAAGCGTAGTGGACCCTCTATGAAAAAATCAGGCTTTTCTTGCTGAGCAAATGGATTGTCGTAGCGCTCTTTCACCCTGCACTCTCTTCACCAGCTCACGACATCCCCTATTCTCATAACTCGTGAGCATTAATTGTATTGTTTATACTTTATAATTTGAATTCTACGCCTTTTTGTGATGTAATATTCATGTAATATTGAATTACGCTCTATGATAATTGTGTATTATACTCCTTTTGTTAGAATGTATATGACCATTGTGCATTCGCACTCTGATTCTTGTCTATACTGATGCTTAGCGTACATATGTGAGGGCATTTTTGTCTTGCATATGTACGTCACAGTAGCATCCCCGTACCAGCCGGGCGAGCCGTTACAGGATGGTATCTGAGTTTAGGCTCTTACATCTTCATTACATTCAGTTAGCAGATTAATGTGAGATTACTTTGTAACTGGAGCGCATTAGTCATGGCTATACATTCCAACCTCACGTATAAAGTTATCTATTTTTTTCATGATAATCCATCCTCTGAATCCTGAAACCCTTCTTTTCTCCTACATGTTTTCTATCATCCTTCACTGTCGTGTTTATCTTCCACCCTGATTCTTTTCGTGATTCTCCTTTATCAAAATTTCGAGAATGAATTTTTCGTGAGGTGGGTAGATTGTAACACTGTGTTCCCAGAATACGTACCCAACTACGTGTCCTGATTTTTTGCTCATAGTATTTTTTTCGCATTTTATGCGATATTTGACTCGTATTCTGTGGACTTCGGGCCTAGTCCAAGCCTAGAACCTGGCCCGATATTTTTTCTTTCCTTTTTCCTTTTCTTTTTCTTCTTCTGTTTTTGTTTTTTCTTTTCCTTTTCTCTTTCTTTTTTCCTTCTTCTTTCCTTATCTTTTCTTTGCTTTCCTTTTCCTTCTTTCTTTCCTTTCCTTTTTCTCTTCTTTTCTTTTTTTTTTTTTCCTTTTCTTTTCTTTTCCTTCCTTCCATATCTTTCACCTTTCTTCTTTTTCTTTTTCTTCTTTCTTCTCCTTCTTTTATCTTCTCTGTCTCTTTCTCCTCGCCCTCTCTTCCCCATACCCGCCTCCCTCATCTTCTCTCTTCCAATCTCTCTCTCCCCCCTCTCTCTTTCTCTCTTTCCCCCAAGCCCTGACCAACCCCTTGCCAACCACATACTCCACCTCCGGCCACCTCCTCCTAGTGCCCACCTCCAGCTACCAAGCCCCACGGCCATCTCGGTCACCAAGCCCCCCCCAACCATCTCGACCACCATGTTTACCGGCTATAACCACCACCTTCATCTCCACCACTATCTCCACCAACACCCTCACCATCACCTCTAACATCACCACCTCCACTTCTCCCCTTCTCTTCTCCTTTGGCCAAGCCAAGCCCCGGTCACCCTCCACCGTTGACAACCGCCCCGACCACCCCTGGCCTGCGCGCTGCCTCAGGGCTGCCAGCTCCTCCCCGAGCATCCTCTCCCCTTCTCTATATCTCTCTCCTTCTCCCCCTCTCTCTTTTTCTTTATCTACCTTTCTTTCTCTCTCTGTTTCTCTCCCTTCTCTCTGGTTTTTACTCATATTCTCTCTCTGATTCTCCTCTCTCTCACTCTCGTTCACTTTCTTACTCTCTGGTTCTCTTTCACTCATTCTCGCTCTTTTCTCTCTCTTCAATTCTCTCTCTCTCTTCCTGTCGCTCTCTCATATTCTCTCACTAATTCATTCTCTCTCCTATTCTCATTCACTCTATTTCTCTCCTCGCATGTTAAGCGCTAACTTCATCGGAGTTCCATCTGGTTCCGCTTTCTCGCCTTCGGGTAACCATAGGCGAATGCTTCATGCCTTTGCTCGTGATTGATTTATGTGAGTGCTCGTTATGTATTTATGTGTGTACTTTTATTTGTTTGTACGAATATTGTTACTTGCTGGCATGTACCTATTATTTGGACGAGTGCTTGTAAGGGCAAATGTTTGTAATTATGTAGCAAGTGTTTGTAATTGTGTAAGTGAGTGCTTGTATTTGTGTGGACGAATACATGTATTTGTATAGGCGAATGCCTTCACTTATTTAGTTTTCGGGCTTAGCCTTCGGGTTTTCCTCTTATTTTCGGGCTCAGCTTTTGAGCTTTTAAGCTTCGGGTTTTACTAGCTCTGCTGGGTATGAGAGCTTAGCGCTCAGTGCTTTACCACTAACTTTGCCAGAGCGTAGCTTCACTGTGTGCGATAATAAAAGCGTTCATATGCTTGCTTGCCGTGTGCATTTAACTTCTTCGCGAGCGTGGCTTCGCCATGTGCGATTAGCTAAACTTTCATACTCTACCTTCGTTGTGAGTGTCTAGCTCCATCGTGAGCGTGACTTCGCCTTGTGTGTTAGCAAGGCATTCATACGCTTGCTTCACCGCGAGAGCTGCACGCTAGCTTCACCAGGAGTAGCCAAGCTCTGCCGTGTACCGAGCGTTATGCTGACACAGCCTAGCTTCGCTCCAGCTTAACTAGCTCGGCTTGGATATTTAATAGTATAATTAATTAAATTGTTACGATGGTTGTGAAGAGTTTGAAATATCTACTTGCACTATTTTCTTGTAACGTGTTACATGATAAGTTAATCACTAACACATGATTATCACCTTTACAGGGATGTAACACTATTATCTTGTTATACACTAAGAGAATCTTGTACTTTTGCATCAAGCTTGTTCCTCCTGTTATTGTACGTTTGTTAATCCCCGTAAATAGATTATCATGGACATAAAATAATAAAATAATAATTAGATAACTTACATCGGGATGGGGGAAACTGATGGACACGATATAGTTTCGTGTTTATGGTGGTCACATTGTACAGATTATTCTTGTCGGGTGTAATATAATTATCATTTGCCTAGCGGTAGTTCTGGCTTAATGCCAGATCTCTTGGGCCATTGTCCTGGGTATGCACATGACCCACTCTAAACATGATTCATCAGTCTCAATAAGATTCTAATAACTAACCTCATCATATTCATATGTAGATGTATGTATACTGGGACATCGGGAACATACCTAGACGCACGGGTCGGACGAGAAGTAGTAATAATAATTTGATTTCATTTCTTGTTTTGCTCTGGTACTATTTTACTTCATTTTACTATGATTAGTTTATGCTTATATGACTTGTGTACATAAGACCTGACCTGTTACTTGCAAGGTTCTTGTATCACATCACATGACACTCATGTTATCTAGACATGGTGGAGCGATGTTTGGAGCTAAGTGTCACATAGAGCAAAGTGTCACGTCTCACACATAGTGGGGGTCATCTGTTGGGTCCGTGGGGGCCACCTTTAAAGTCCCACATCGTGTCCTTAATGCACCTATTATAGACACTGTTATTGATAAGACTCAATATTCTTGTTACCTGGTACACATATGGTGTGTAGAGCTTAGCACCACACGGAACAAAGTACCACACTACACATGTGGTGGGGGTACCTCTAGGGTCCCATATCACATCCTTAGTGTACTAGATATTCAGACCCAGTACTTGATGCACTTAATAGTTAATACCCACTTAATAGTTAATACCCAACAATAATAATATTAGGAGTGTGTGTTATTTGGTCACTCCTTCGTTTGGATAATGATACATGCATGTCAAAGTTTGAATGAGTTCTGTTGAAAGTATGGGCTCTAGTATGAACTATTAATGGTATGAGACATTGGAAGGAATTGATTAAAATAACATATGACACTGATTATTATTATTGTATAATAAAAGTACATTGCTCTCCACTTATGTGATATCATAGTGACATATGTGCTATTATAGTAATTTTCTGATTTACTTATTTACTAGTTTGCACTTTCATGATTGAGCAACGTCCCTATGATCCTACACGTGTGTTTGCTTGTGTACACTATTTGGCTTCATTTTATGTGCTCATTGGGTTGCTTTCTGACAATCCCTGGGCTTGCATGTCCAGATGCCATAGTGCATAGTGAAAGCATAGTGGACTCGTCCGTGAAAAACCAGCTTTCCTTGCTGAGCAAACGGATCTGTCGTAGCTCGTCTTTCTGTACTTTCTTGACCGACTTGCGGGATCCCCAATTTTCGTAGCTTGTGTGCATTATTTGTATTGTCTATTCTTTGTAATATGGATTCTGCACCTTTTTGTGATGTAATATTTATGTAATATTAGATCACGCTCCGTGATAATTATGTACTTATACTTCATTTGTTGGAATATATTTACCACTGTGCTTTCCTATTCTAATTCTATACGTACTGATGCTTAGCATGCATATATATATACACACACACACACACACACATATATATATATACATATATATACATATATGTACACACACACGTATAAGGGTATTTTCACCCATATATGTACGTTGCAGTAGCGTCCCTTACCAGCCGGGGCGGGGCATTACATCTTTTGGAGTGATTTCTTCTTTGACTACCAAAGCAAATCTTTGCATTGTCTCTTTTAATTTCACCAAGAATTCACCTCGATTGCATATGGATATGAGCTTTAACTTTTCATCTTTTACGGGCCTTAGAACAGGTCGATTAGGCTTCATGGCGATCTTCTTGCCCTCCCAGGTGAAACAAGTAGATGTTTCTCTTGTCTCGGTGGGTAGCATCGACATCGTGTTGCCATGATCTCCACAAAAATATGTGACATGCATCAATATCGATGTCACAAGCAGCAAAATCTTTATAAAACTTGCCACTTGAAATAGGGACATGATAAAGATCCATTACCTTGACGGAGGGGCCTCTTTTGATCCCCCCAGTAATATAAGGGTGAGGGTGCGACTTTATCTCTAGCTTCAAGTTATCTACCAATGCGTGAGAAACGATGTTCTCGTAACTTCCATTATCAATGATGAGATTACACACCTTGTTTTTGACCGAACACCTTGATTAGAAATTTGATGTCATTGTGTGGTGTCACGTGTCTTTTGGTTGCATAACAACCGTTGAACCACCCAATTGGCTGACTCTTTATGCTCTTCAGCAAAGTTGGTATCTTTTAGCTTAGTCTCAATTTCTACCTCATCTTCATCTGCATAGTCTGTTATGTTGACTTGCCTCCTCCTTGGACACTCATTAGACTTGTACCCAGGGTCACTACACCTGTAACCCTTGCCAACACTTAGTTTGACATATGGATTCTCTTTACCCTTTACAATAGGGGTTGTTGTCATCCTTGGGCTTGCTTTCTGGGCTGGAGGTCAATCGTCTAATGTGAAACTCTGCTGAGTTCTTGTACTCCCGGATATCTTCCCTTGAGCTTGTATGCCACGAACTTGATATGCTTTTCCTCAGAGACGTAAGCCATATCAAAGAACTTCTCTGCTTCATAGATCCAATGCAGAAAGGACTTAATATCAAGGTTCTCACCAAAGGAAGGAATCTCAATCTTCATCTTATATTCACTAGGACTTGGGTAATCTCTCCTCCCATCATGACGAGGAAAAGGAAATCATCCTTCCCTGTTAGAATTATGATTGGCCATCCACCTAGGGCCTCGCTCGTAAGCTATCTCTCCATTGTAAGCTTCATCCTTGAAGCCATCTCCTTGATAGAAGGGGTTCAATTCCTCATCAGAAAGATCCTCACATTGAAAATTTTGTAGAGGACGCCTTGGTGGCGGTTGATGTGGTGGAGGTTGATTTGGCGGTGATTGGTGTGGTTAAAGTTGATATTGTAGAAGTTGATGTTGTAGAGTTTGATGTGGTAGAGGATGATGTTGAAGAGATTGATGTGGTAGTAGTTGATATGATAGAGGTTGTGGATGAAGATTACCTGATGAATGATCTTATCCGCTTCTATATGTACCATCGACTAGACCTTGATCGTCGATTTTGAGGGACAACCTCTTGATTTCTTGGACCATTATGTCCATAATTGATTCAATAGCGTTGAGCCTCTCTTCAACAATACCCTCACGAAAAGGTTTTACGATTAGTCACCGTCTCCTGTCATCATTAAAAAGTTGCTGAAGCTTTGATACCACTTGACGCAACAAGAAAGAGAATAACACCAGTTAGATCTCATCTAGCGTCAACAAACACTAAGGGAATACCTTCAGATAGGACAGTACTCGAATCCAATAGCACAACACTCAAATTCACGAGCAAAGATAGACAACTCGAATCCACGAGCAATTGGAGAGAGAAACTCAATTTTATTGATTAAAACTTATGTACAAAACAAAGAATACAATGACATTTAAATAGGCTTTAAAAGTAATAGTCAAATCTAACTAGGAAACTAAAACAAAATAATTTGGAATCCAATTAGGCCAGAAAATGAAATCCTAAATAGATCCTAAAAAACAGTCGGTGACAGTTTTAGTTGACTAGTGCTACGGACTAGTCGACTAAAGAGACATCCAAAAAAATTTTCAACTCTCTGTTGCGCAAAGCTAGTCAACTACTGAGACTTGATTAATCAACTAATGAACTTTAGTCGACTAATGAACTCTAGTCGACTTATATTTGGGGTCAGTCGATTAATATGTATCTGCTGCTTTGTATTATCTTAATCTTCTACATCACACTACTAGACCAAGAGCCATCCTTTGTTGTAGACTTTAAATGTTTCATAGATCAACAAGAATATTTTAGGTAAGCAATCTAATCATACTCATGTCCACCTTTGCAATTATTCTATTTCTCTTTTGAACAGTGAGAGCAAGATCTTTCAAATGTACAGAAGATGCACATAGTATATAGTTGGAGATGTATTTGCTCTCTCTGGCCTTTGTATAGATCATTATCTTAATTTCCCTTTGAGTAGGCTCCAAAAGTTGACTATGCCTACTTATATTGTTCATTTAACTTAGTGAAAATTATTGATCTTGTAATGTGATTGTTGGCGTCATGATCCACATGCTTTATTTTTATTTCCAAGTTCAATCTATGTGCTTGATTTCATTATCTTTTTTCTGCTTGCAAAATTGTGGAATCTTGAAACTCATTCTTTGCGATAGCATTAGTTCTCTCTGCTACTCTATTGTCTGACTTCTTAGAACAATCATAGCAAGGGCATATACCTCTTACAGTTGAAGCATTGTTTCTTTAACATCTTTTTCATCCTCCTCGTCTAGTTCTAATTTGCTTCACAACCTTGACTTTCACGATTCTTTTGATACAATTGGTTGCCACGTCCCCCGAAGACAATTATGCCTCCATAGTACTTTTTTTTAAAAAACTCATCCTCTTTTTTGTATCTTCTTTGATTATGATTATGTTTTGGATCGCTAGCTCCAAGTTATCTCCTTGATTTATATTATATTTTTTTGTCATATCTTGTTATTCGTTATTAGGAAATTCAATGAGATCTTAAGATCCTCGTATAGTAAGAATTGCATAGTCAATTTGGGAAATAACATTCTAATAATTTTCTCCAGTATTCTAACATAGTTAATTGTCTTTATGTTTCTTTTGAGATCTTTAGATTACATTCTTTTGGATTGTTTTTTTAAAATATACTAAAGTTCATAATTCCTTCCTCCACCTTTTATTTTGTTCAAAAGGATCAATGGGCTCCTTGGCTTTCTCTTTCTCTTTCTCCTTGGTAAGTTTTTTACAAAATCTCTCAACCTTTGAGGTTTTCACAACTCTTTTTTAGCCAACTTTTCTACGCCTTGATATATAGGAACAATATCTTATCATTTTTCCTCAATTCCTTTAAAAATCTTTTGAATGTGGTCATTTCTATGTTGGGTGGCTCCAATTTTGCACATCCATTCAACGACCTTTCACAGATCTTGCAAGCTAAGTGAGAATTTTATCTAAACATTCCAATTTGTCGTAGTTCATAATTCATCTTTGTCAACTTTGGAACCAATTAGATCATATTCTCTATGACATTTATGATCACCTTAGCTTGGTTGGCTAGATCAAACTCCCAGATAGGATAAAGGATTATTTGCTATATCTTTTACTATTATCTCTCTCTACCCCCTCTCTCCCCCTCCCCTTACCCTTACCCCTATCTATCTATGTAACCCCACCCCCAATCCCCCACCTCTGAATTTGCTTCTTTCTCCATGTCACTTTATCTCCCACACTTCTTTTATATAAACATAGGCTTAAATGGTTTTCATGGCTCACATTTTTTTGTCATGGATGTCGTAACCAAGACACCTATGTTTTACATTTTAAACAGCTTCCTTGCCCATCAATTTTGACCATCTAATTTTTAACCGAGTATCTCAAGTGGCAAGACCACTTCCCTCGTGAAAGGTTGTGGGTTTGAACCTCCCCATCCGAATTGAGATGGAGAATGTTTCGAACTAAAATTTGTAGGGCACTTTATGTTGAGACCAAACCAATAATTGGGCTATTGCACCAATTGCTGTGCGCCAAGAAACATGATTGACATTGCGGAACCGTGATAATATGTAATACTTGTAAAAGAAAACTAGTAAAGCAAAGTAGCAATACCAAGGTAAAAGAGAAATAACATAAGGATTTAACGTGGTTCGGTCAAACCCGGCCTATATACACAGGAAGAACTTGAAAGAGTTTTATTAATAAACTTGGCCAAGAGATCTAACCTTTCCCTTAATTTCCACAAGAGTATTCACCTTCCATTTGAATCCCTTAAGATTACAAAAGTATTCTTTTTCTCTTTTCACCATCACCTAAATATCTCTTTGCATTGGCTTCCTATATTTTTTTTTCTTGTGTTATAATATACTAGATTACAACCTTTATTTATAGAGTTTTATAATACAAACTATTTTTGAACTATGAGATGATCTTGGCTGCCAGATACTTGAAGAACTTAATCAATCCTTATAGGAGTTGAATTTTTTGAGCTAGAGCAATTCTAAACCCTCCAATCTTTAGAAACACATCCTTCAATGAATAGAATTTGAGTTCTACTTAGAGTCTACCAGAAAAGAAACCTGAACGTGCCCAAAAGAAACCTGAATCTAATTCTGGGCCTTTAGTTGTCGACATGCCCGAGCAGCTATCGACATGCCTATCGACATTGCCTTTTGTCTATCAAAAATTTGAGCCGCATTTCTTCTCTATTGAGTGCGATTGACAGGCCGGTCGACTTGCCTAACAACTGCCACTTTGTTTTCTTGATTTGCTTTTTTTTCAAGTTCTACAATCTTGATTGGATATTTTTTGACCATTATCTCTTGAAAATAAGGCAATTTCATAACAATCTCCACGTTGACTTACTTTTCAAGTCTTTAGAAAAATATATTGAAAATTTTGAAATTTTATCTTGATTCTTTTCTTGATTGCAACTGTACCGTGAAGTCTTTAGTCTTACCCCCCTCCCTGGGGCCTCTGACTGATTCACCACCATGCCTTGAGCCATCTCGGATTTTATCTGAATGCCCTGTTTCTCCTTTCTGCAATACTGTGATCTGGTTCAGGTCCTCAGTCTTACTGGAAGCTCCAACTCGCGATGAGCTCCCTTCCAAGCTTATCATTGAAACTCGACTTTAAACTAAGTTTCCTTTAACTTGTATATCCCTTCACACTTCTCTCCTTTCAAGATTATCCTGCCTTCTTGGCTAACCGTGATGACTCTATGTTGCACTCGGATCTAGCATCCCTCTGAATCGAGCAAACCTATGGATATTAAATTGTACCGTATCTCTGGGACATACTAGACCGCCTTCAAGCACACATCTTCCCATCTCTACTTATAATATTGACAGTTCTAGTGTCGATGACCTTGCAAGTCAAGCCATCCACGATTTTCACAGTCGTTCATTCATTGCAACCAGCAGTTGAATAGCTCCTCCCAGGAACATACATGAACCATACTACCATAATCTAATTATCTAGTCTTTATCTGTAGAAGAGTTATCTATGAAATTCGTTAACACAGTTCTCTAATACATCCTCTGCTATGTCAGCCTCCGCAAGTATGCCCTTTCTTCTTCAACCACTCTTATCGATACTTGCACCCTTCTTTCAATGACTTTTCTGGGGATAAAAGTGGCATGCCTTCGATGAATCCAGACTTTTTTTTCCTCTTCATTTCCTTTTCATGACCATCAAACCTATAACTTTCTGCTCATTTTGATTTGGCCTTTTCCTGACCACGTTCATGACCTCCTCTAAGATGAGAGTTTTCTTTCTATAAAGCACGGTGGTTTTGATATGATCGATCGTATGACTTCGGAAGCGAACTGAAAAGTATTACTGCCTTGGCCTCATCGATCTTCGCCTCAACTAGTAACTCGTTAATGATCTTGTTGAAGAAGTTCAGATGCTCCAATACCGTTGTCCCTTCTTTTATGTATAGTCTATATAGTTATTTCTTCAAGTACAGCTTGTTAGAGAGGCTCTTTGTGATATACAATATTTCTAACATTGATCACAAACCTATAGCCATTTCTTCACCCATCACGTTGTACATGACCTCATTTGCGAGACATAATTGGATCATACCTGATTCTTTCAGATCCAACTCCTTTCGACCCTCATCTAACATGCCCGCGGACTTCCCTACATGATTTTGTGAAGATCCTCTTACACCAACAATGTCTTCAACCTCTTTTGCTCTAAACCAAAGTTTCATTGGCCATTTCTCAACCTCGGAATTACTTGCAAAAATTTTAATTTTTGATATATTGCCTTATTATCAACCTTAAGCTCTGATACCAATTGTCAAGACCACACCAACAATCAAGTTATGACACCAACTACTATATGCCCAAGATCGTGATTGACATTATGGAACTGTGACAATATGTTATACTTACAAAAGAAAACTAGTAAAGCAAAGTAGCAATACTAATACTATATACTAATACTAGAAAACGAGAATTGAATGTGGTTCGGCTAAACTTGGCCTACATCCACGGGGAGCAAACTTATGAGAGTTTTATTAATTAGCTTGGTACAAGATATCTAACATTCATCTAGATTTCCACAAGAGTATTCACCTTCCCCTTGAATCTCTCAAGATTACAAGAGTATTCCTTCTGTTTTTGCACTGTCAGCTCCCTCTCTTTGCTTTGCATTGGTTTTTTATATTTTTCTTGTGTTATAATATACTAGATTACAATTTTTATTTATAGAGTTTTATAATACAAACTCTATTCAAAATATGAGATGATTTTGGCCATCGGATGCTTGAAGAACTTGATCAATCCTTATAGAGTTGATTTTCTTGATCTAAAAGAATTTTAAACCCTTTAATCTTTAGAAACATATTCTTCAGTGAATAGAATTGAGTTCTATTCGGAGTTCACCAGAAAAGAAATCTGAACGCGCCCAAAAAGGAAACCTGAATCTAATTCTGGGCCTCTATCTGTCGACAGATTCAAGCGACTGTCAACAATCCTATCGACAATACCTATTGCCTGTCGAAAATCTAAGTCGCTTTTCTTCTCTGTTGAGTGCAGTCGACATGCCTATCGATCTCCACACTATTTTTCTTGATATGCTTCTTTTTCAAGTTCTTCTCTAATCTTGGTTGGATCTTCTTTGACCATAAAAAAAGACAATTTCACAACACTCTAAGAGGCATTTTGACTTTGCGACGTACAGAGGCCACTAGACTCGATCAGCGATTCGTAGAGACTCATTCATGGGGTGCAGAAACTATTTGTGGAGACTATTAGCTATCTCATTCTCCATCATGGGGCTTCCTTTCCCCTATTATGGGGATTATGATGTAAGAAAATGAACTATCTAAATTAAAATAAAATATTTAACCCTTCCAATTTGACATATGCATCATAATGGTTGGCAATTGTTATTAATTTCTTTCTAAAACAAGTTTATATTCTAACACAATTTACTTATCAATTTAGTTTGTCCAGATAAGGTAAGATTCATTATCTAATCTTAGTTAAGGGAATTTAGCCCAAAATTCTTAAGATTTTTGTGTTGTATTGTGTACCACAGGTTTAGAGTCCTACACAGTGAAGAAGTTGAGGTAAAATCCTATTCAAGTTGAGGTATATATAGTCCTTGAGTTTCACGAAAAACCTTTTAGAGTATCAAGGTGACAATAACTAAAAAAAACCCAATGAGAAGGAAGATTTGTCGACTACACCAGAATTTCCTATTGTCTCATCCTATATCATTTTTGACAGATTGTTCTACATCTAACAATCAAGTAGATTGAAGGGGAAATCTCTTTGCTCTTTATTTATTTTACCAAAGGGCCAAAATTTTCACAAGTTGGATGTCTGCCTAACTATGATGATATATAATTATTGTAAATCATTTGCTTATACCACTCAAAATCATATGTTCCATAGTACAGTGTAATCATGAATTAGCTATATTCTCTCTTAAATATGAATTTGCAAAATCTTAATGAAATCTCTTCCTATCCTGAATCAGTGTACCTACAATAAAAGTATGAATTAGAGGTAGACGATAAGTGTTTCTCTATTTGGAGTCTCTCTATATATATTTATTTATTTATTTTGAGGCAACTTTTTGGTAGAGTCGCAATAGAAATATTGAAAATTTACTTTTGCTGTTTAGAGACAATTAAATAACTACTACTGTATATGTTTATTGTGACACAGTTATGATAATTGCCACCTTAGAATTAGTCTCTAATGTCTATTTTTGTTCTAGTGTGTGCAAATGCAGCATCAATAATACTTGACTGAATGTTATATAGGAAACTGGAGTCATGAATATATCAAGCTGAAGGCTAAGGTTGAGAGTTTACAGAAAAGCCAAAGGTACTGGTTTGTGATTTTGGATTCATGGTTGCTTAATAGACTGATCTGCATATGGTGTATTGCCACAACAATTTCAGGCATCTCATGGGAGAACAGCTCGACTCCTTGAATATCAAAGAACTCGGACAACTTGAACAGCAGCTTGAAAGTTCATTGAAGAATGTTCGATCAGGAAAGGTACGCTATTGTAGTTTTTCAAGGTTTTCATGCTTTTTATGGAAAAGAAAATTCATTGCTTAGAAATCTTCACATGCAGAGCCAACTCATGCTTGATTCTATAGCAGAGCTTCAGGAAAAGGTATATTCTGAACTTTAATTATGACACGCGTCTACATTTGCTTCTTTAATTTATTTCAAAACTATAACCCATTGAGTAGCTTAATGCAAAAAAAAAAAAAAGGGTTTGCTACATTGGAATCTCTATGAGCCTGCAACATTGTGTGCAGTATCCTAAACAATTACCTGCACAAGAGAGGCTCACATGGGATTTTACATTCATGCTTGGTGGGGTGTCTATCTGGATGGCTCCCAGGATGACCATTTTGGAAAGTGTATTGCGCAACCAGTGGCAAAGGATTATATGAATATCATGGCTGCATTAATTTTTACTTTGCATATGTCAAATTCAAATTAAGTTTCAAACATTTGGTAAATATTAATCTTTCATCTTGCTTAAATTTTTGGGTGAAAGATTAATATTTCAGAATTTTCAGACCTTGCAACTAAGGGTCAAAGAAGAGTGACTTGGTTCTTCATGGTGTTGCATGACTGAGCTGACTTCTTGTTTGCAGTAGCAAGCATTTGCTTTTGTTGTGGCAGGCCCCTTTTGCTTCTTTCTTTTTCTTATTTATCTCTCTCCTTTGTTCATTTTTTCCCATTTCTTTTTTTAGTTTTTCCTTTCTTATGCCTTTGAAATGGTAACCTCATTGCTTTCTCTTAGTTGAATATTTTTAGCTGTACTATTGTAGCAATTGTAGCATCACAAGAGTTTGTGAGAGCTACCTTTGCTACTCAAGAACCAATGTTGACTCTATTAATTTTCTCGAGAGATTACCATTTAGAGAAGTAAAAGAGAACAATAACGAAAAAGGAAGAGGATTGTGACTTAAAATTGTGAATAATGTTAGAACCAAAGTATCCGACAACAAAATGATTAAATTCCATCAATTAAAACTTGGCTCTATAAGGAAGAAAACATAAGTTCTGAAGAAGAAATGTTATTCATGAAAAGTCCTACAAGAATTTTTGTTACATTAAGCCTCTTTGATAACTTTCAAAAATCATACTACTTACAAAATAATTTCACATTAACTGAAAATTTCAAAGTCCTAAATTTTAAAAAATAAAAGAAAGATAATAGATTCACTACTAACCAGCGTACTTTCAAGTTTTACAAAACTAGACCAAAATTTACGTATTGCCTCCTACATAATTTATAAAATATACGTGAATTTTCAAATCTTTGTAACTTTCACGTACGAGCTCTGTTTTTTGCAATTTAGGATGTGTGGAATCCTCTCTTTGTTCTCTACATGATGGAACTAAGAAACTAATGTTTCAAGTATTTTATAGTGCTTAGATTTGATAACCCATCCTACATCAGACTCCCTTGCGTTAATTTGAGTAGACTGAAACAAAATGCAAATGTCAACGCACGAAATTCTTGATGTAATAACATAAAGAAAGCAAACAATGGTATCTTCGACTAAAGGATGCCTTCAATATTAAATCAATCTTGAATAAAATTCTTTAGTTATGTTAACTCTACCTCCCTTCAAATTTGATGTCAGTGTTTAAAAGATTTGAAATCAATCATAAGTTTCAGGAGTCAACTTGAGAAATGGAGAGATAATATTAGGTGATAGAAATGTCGATGAAGTTATTGAAAACAAGATCAAGTGGTGAAGTTAGTGATATAGTAACTGATTTATGAGGGGTAGAGATCTCAATAAAGAGTAGTACAACCTCTTTGGACAACAAAGATAATATTTTGTTTTTATGTCTGATCTAAACAAGAGATTATTCAATGACACCATTATTTTATCACCACAATCATCTTGATAGAAGCTAAGATTCTTAGCGCATCTAACCAATGAGCTTCTCTGAACTGATGCATGAACCTACTCAGTACACCTACAACAAAAGTTATATATGGCCTAGTAACAGTGAGATAAATCAACTTTTCTATCAATCTCTTATATCTTTCTGAATCATCAAGTGTGTGATTGTCATCAAAGCATAACTCCACATTGAGTTTCATTGAAGTGCTAGAAGGCTTGCACCCCAAAATTCTATTTTCTCTAAAGATTCAGAGCATACTTTAATTAAGAAAGAAGTATATTATATTTTTTATGTGCAACTTTAATTCTCATAAAGTATTTAGGTCTTTTCATGTCCTTAGTCACAAAATGGCGCTTAAGATACTCTTTGATCTCCAATAGCCAGCTGAATCACAACCAGTTAGCAAAAAATCAACATATATTGTCAGAACTACAATGCCAGATTTTGTGTGCCGAACGAAGATAGAGTAACCTGAGTGACACGTGAGAACCAATGCTAAAGATGATAATGCTGAACTTCTCAAACCACGCCCATGGACTTTGCCTGAGGCTATAGATTGCCTTTTTGAGATGATAGACTTTATTTTTTCCCTAAGCAATATAACCTGGAGGTTGCTTCATATATACCTCATCCTAAAGATCCCCATATAAGAAGGCATTCTTTACATTCACTTGGAACAAAAGCCATGATAGGTTAACAATAAGAGAGAATAGAATCCTGATGGAATTCATCTGGGCGACTGGTGAGAATGTCTCAAAATAATCGATGTCATAAGTCTGAGTGCAACCTTTAGCCATGAGTCTGGCCTTATATCGATCCGCCAATCCATTTAGATTATACTTTAAGGTACAGACTCAGCGATATCCCATGATAACAACATTTGTGGGTGTCGAAACTAACTTCCAAGTTTCTTGAGATACAAGAACATCCATCCCTCATTCATGGCTTGCTTCCAGGCAGGTACTAATAAAGCCTCATCAGAAGACTTGAGTATATACTCAGAAGATATGGATAAAGCTAACTGACAAAAGGTGAGATTAGGATGATCATAGGAAATAAACTTTGAAATAGGATGATTATTGCAACACGGGTTACCTTTTGCGAAGGCAATGGGAATATCAAAATCAGAGGGAGATGCTGATGGTTGAGGAGGACAGTCTACAAGAGAGCGGTCGGCTGGAACTGGCTCGAGGCAGGAACTTTTTGACGATGAGTATAGATGTATATGAAATCCCGAGCTAGTTTTGATACATGTGGCTTCGAAGTATCTACCAGTGGATGAGCGATGAGTCATCAGAAGCAGGTGTAGGTAATGGTACATGCAACGGTACAGATAGTGAAAGAGGAATAGTTTCAGAGGCAGTAACAGGATTCAGAGAGGAGACATATGGAACTAACTCAAAAAATTGACATCAGCAGACAAAATATTTACTAGTGGAAGGAATATAACACTAATATCCCTTTTGAGTTCTAAAATACCCAACAAAAATACATTTGGTGGATTGAGGAGAAAGTTCATCTAACCCAAAATATAAATCCTGAACAAAACAAGTAGAGTCAAAAACACGTGAAGTCATGGAGAAACACTTTTGTTGGGATGGAAGCAAGGAAAAAATTTTTACCGTCAATGATAGATGAGAGCATACTATTAATTAGATGACAACCACTTAATATAGCATTATACTATAAATATTTGAGAATACTCATATATATCATCATGGTCCTGGTGACATTCAAAATATGCTCATGTTTGCATTTAGCAACTCTATTTTGTTAGAATATATGATAGCAGGATGTCTGATGAATAATTACATTTTTGGAACAGAAGGTAAATACATCATTTTTGATATACTCCAAGATATTGTCAGTACGAAGTATACGAATGGTAGTAGAAAACTGATTTTTTTATCTCATTAAGAAAATCTCAATAACAGTGGACACTTCTGACCTCTCTTTTAGTAAGTATAGCCAAGTCATGAGAGAAAAGACGTCATCAAAAAGCAAAAAAATATCTAAATCCTTTAATAGAAGGTACACGATTAGAATCCCAGATATCTGAGTAGACTAACTCAAATGCTGAACTACTGTGATTATTGACTCGACTCTAATAGGTAGCACGATGATGCTTACTTAACACACATGACTCACAACCTAAGGACACAGAAGATGTAATAGGAACTGTGGACCGGTGTTTTTGTACTAACGGATGATCCAAGCACTAAAACTAGAGTAGAACTTGATTAGATTGATCTGCAGCCAAACCAATAGGGGTCACCTGGTCGTCCAAATAATACATGCATCCTCCCAGTTGATAGGTCCCGAACTAATCCTCCTCCTACTCGATAGGTCCCGAAACATATAATGAGAAGGAAAAAAAGTTATTTTACAGTTACTATGTTTAGAAATTAACTAATGGATAACAAGCTAGCAGGAAATTTGAGAACAAATAAAATATG
Source organism: Agave tequilana (assembly GCA_038442645.1). Taxonomy (NCBI): domain Eukaryota; kingdom Viridiplantae; phylum Streptophyta; class Magnoliopsida; order Asparagales; family Asparagaceae; genus Agave; species Agave tequilana. Next base: position 52,825 of record JAVJIF010010776.1, read on the forward strand.
AGTAAACTTAAGGATGGAGTAGCTTAAACTACCCTATTGCCTAATACAGGAGACTAGGCACCATCAACAATATTAACCGGAGGGAATATATTAAAAAGGTTTAATGAAATAAATTTTATTTAATACATGTCATTTGAGATGAGGCTCCTAAATCTAATATTCAAGGCTTGTGAGAAGAGGCATTATACGCACTCATACCTAAAAAGGATGCTTGAGTCGCTGACTGATTGTTCTGAGAGAACTCGAACTGACATAGTCTATCATACTCCTCCTTTGATAGAACTACAGTGGAAGATCTAGTTGTACCAAAATGACTCACTGTGAAAACAGGAGCATAGGGCTATCATCAGAGAGAGTAGTATCAGTACCAACTAGTTGTGCCCATTCAGGGCCACTAAATTTCTCCCAACACTTTTTAGAGATATGGTTAGTCGTTCCGCAATGTTTACATAACATGAGCCCCTTATCACTAACAGTTACGAGGAACAATAGCCTCCTCCAAATGAGCCATATCCTCTTACAAAATCATGATCACGATCTCTGCCATGTCCGGGGCCATGGCGGACTGCTCAATCGATGATGCAATGGTCACATCTCTCATTATCTGACTTCGCACCTGGGATCAAAGAGATGTACTCAAGCTAGACAAGAACTTTGACACTGCGAGATCTTGATAATACCCCGGCAATGTCGTGGCATTAGTAACAGCAGCCTGATGCATCTCTAACTCATCAATCAGACACTTGAGTTCTCAAAAAACTCGGGCATAAATTTATCTCCCTGTTTGAATTCAAACAGATGCTCATAGATATCAAAGACCTTTAAAGGATTCCTTTCATTCTCATACATCACCTTCAGGGTATCCCACATCTCCTTAACAGTGGTCAGAAATATGACATTACCACTAATCTTCACTTTCAGACTGTTTTAGAAATCATATCATCACACAATAGTTATCAACTAGTCACGTTGGATAAGTGGAATCAGTTGCAGCTGGTAGAGACTGAAGAAAATGAGCCAACTTGTTTTGAGCACCAATAAATATGCAAAAAGCTTGTGCCCATAACAAGTAGTTAAAGCCATTTAAATTCACGGTAGTCCCCAAAATAGTCTTGGGTACAAAAGTATTGACGATCAGAGGGGAGATTAGAGTAGAGGAAGAACCCGTATCATCCGACATCTCAGCCAATGACAATCAAATCAAAGTCACAAGAGCAGTTAAGATGCAGATCAGATTATAAACATCACAGGAGAGCATAGTTGATGAATCATGAGCAGCAAGACTCAAAAATAGCTTGAAAAGACTAGTAGATAGCATGGGAAGGCTTGGCAGAGGCTGATCTAGTCGGTGAAGGACTCGAGAGGCATCAATAGCCTCAACAAGGTCCATGAGGACAAGAAATAGCCAGGGAAGGCTAGGTGGCAACTAGATCGAGCATCAACAATAAATAAAAAGCAAAATAGAAATCAGCAGAAGCAAAAATAACTCAATAATACCTCAGGACAGCATTCAGGAGGCACGAAAAGCCTCACAGATCATTAGTGAAGCCTCGCAGGACTTCAACGAGGCTGAAGGATGCTGTTGTTAGGAGCAAGGCCCCTGTTAAGCCTGGATAGGCTCTTTTGCCTAGACAGAGCCTGTTAAAGGCTATGTTGAACCTAGGAGCCTCGTGGAGGCTCGAGGTCCGGCAAGACTTGTCTGTAATTGTGAGGTCCGACTGGACCTAGAGAGGTTGTTGGACCTTTCTCGTAGTTGCGGAAGGGGAACGACTTGATCTGGAAGAGAAAAGAAGAAAGAGGAAGAGAAGCAGATGCAGCGACAGGACTTGCGAAGCGACAACAATCAGATCTGCAGAGAAAAAAAAAAGAAAAGATTAGAAGATGGGCTAGGGTTTTGGATGCTTTGATATCATGTAAAGAAACAAAACTCTTGAAAAGCTTATCTTATTAAAGAGATATCTCCATATATAGAAAGTACACGTGGGTATTAGGTTACGGGTAATGTAAACCCAATAATCCAATTAACTTATTATCAAAACTAACACTCACAATCAAGTTCAATGATGGTGAAGGTTCATATCATCTCAAAAAGACACTCAATAGGTAAGAATCTGGGATGATTGCATGCACATGTAGTGAAACTTCGTGGGGAGAAAACCTTTATAAACTTTATTGGGAGGGTATCACTGTATTGTTCTAAATTAACTACTCTTCTTCAAACATATGGTGAAGTTGCATGGAGTTTCTAAAACAATTGTGTCCGACAAAGATAAAATTTGTGACTTTTTTCCTGGAAGACACTTTTAGGCAAAATTGGGAACTCCATTAAACTTTTCAAGCGCCTTTTATTCTCAAACAGATGGACAGACTGAGATTGTCAATAGTAGTTTTGAAAAATTATTAAGGTGTCTTGATGAGGACATCAGAGCAAATGCACATTTCGGGTGTCTAACAGCGCAAGCGACGCACTAGCTTGCTGAGTCTGGAGATATGGTTCTGAATCCAAGACTACTAATCTAATATTTTTTTCAGTTGTATTCCATTGTATTTGCTTTGTATTTCAGTTGTATTTCACTATATTTTAGTTGTATTTTACTTAGTAGAGATACATCATGGAGTAGTGGGTAGTTATGAAGTAGTGGGTAGCTGTGTGAGTAGTTGTGTATTTGTAGCCTATATATAGGCAAATCTATGTATTGGTTGAAATTAATGAAAAGTTTGAAGGAAATTTCTCTTGCCTGAGTTCTTTTCTCACTGTCCCTTTCTCTTGTTTCTTCTCTTCTCTTCCCTCTATTTTCTCCCTATTTTCTAATAACTCAGTCCATATATCGCCTCTCTTTTCTTTTCCCTATTTTCTTATAACTCAGTCCATATATCTTCTCCCACCCTGCCTCATTGTAAGCCCCAAGGAAGATCACCAGACATCATCCACTGCAACAGCAAATCAGCAAGCCCAATTCTCCCATCCACTGCAACATCAAATCAGTAAGACTTGTCCTCCATTCACTGTCACAACAAATTAGCACTAACAAATTAGCAATCGACCAGCAACCCATACCTTACTTCTCCCCATCACAACGTACGAGTTCCACTCTTATCTTCGTTCACTGCTAGAGATGTCTCATGTCTAATAACTTCATTTTTCTTAGAGTACGATGGCAAGTTCTTTAAGATCGTATACTCAGATGATCATCCAGACTTCGTCTACATGACAAAAACTCCTCTGGTCTTCATTTTGTTTCCGTATCAATTCTTCACTCAAGTGATTTAAGAAGAGATTCCAGAAGATCTATTTGAAGATGAAAGAGATGTAGAGTTATCATTGTTGGACCATTTTCAGATTTGATCTTGGTCTAATCAGTGATATTCAGGTATTCTTCTTTCCTTTGTACCTTATTAGTTTCATACAATAGTAATTCTCAATTATGTTATTATATTGCCTGCTAGTCACATAAATGTAAATTGAGTGCAATACTTTGCTAATTTATAGTTATAAAACTAAATATTACATATTCAACTTTTCCATCATAAAACATTGTTATCAGTAATCAATTACATTTAGAGACCTGCTGCATCAATATAACTTTATTGCTATGAATACTGGTCTTCATTTCAAATTTACAACTTGTAATCTAGATCGATTGCCCTTTATTGGTGAGACATGCTTGATTTGCTTTGTTGTTGAACTCTGTACCTGTTCATAAATACGTTTCATATTATTTTTGGTATCAAACCCAGTTCTAAGCTAGAAATTTCAATCATGCATGTTCTAGAATGCATCCAATAGACTTTAAGAATGCGTCATTGCATGCAAAATCATCATTTTATTTATAAAAAAAATTCAGCATTCAACTTTATCAATATGGCAGTATATCTCTTTCATAACTAGTTCCTTTAGTGTGCCAACTCGTAATAGTAGACTGTACTTATTTAGAGAGACTAGTGAATCTCAAACTACTAATATGGACTCCGAAGATCTCCAAAAGCTGGAAGAATTTGAGTCGCTTTCTAACTATTGAGCATAACCAGATCAAACATCAACTTAAAATAGATACTCAGCTGAATTTGAACAGAACCATCAGCGAACACCTACTCCTCAACCCATCCTGATCAATCCCTCATAGTTTCACCATCATGAAAACCATCAACCTTTTAGGAATAAACAAGATTCAGATGAACATATTGTGAGGAGTATCAAGATCAATACTTCTTCTTTTGATGGTACACTTGAACCATAACTGTTTTTGGGTTGGATGAAAAAAATGGACCGTTATTTCAAATGGTACATGATTTCAAAAAAGTGAGAAGTCAGTTTTGCTGCCATGAAGTTAACTGGGCAAAAAAGTCAATATTGGGTTAACTTTGAAACTCTCTGTAAGTTAAGAAGAGAACACCCCTATTAGCACTTGGCGTGACATGAAGATCCAACTGGAACAAAAGTACCACACACCTTCCTATCGCCTGAGGTAGTTAGACAAGTCAATTCTATCAAGGGAGCAAATTTGTGAAGGAATTTGTTGCCAAATTCAACGAGTTCCTCAACTGGTGTGGCTCGCTTGAGTCTGAAACTATCATGTAAGTCCTCTCTAGGTTTAGAGCCAGATTGCAAGATCTTAGGAGTGAGCTTTTTCCAGAACATCGACACCTTGGAAAAAGCTTATTGCCTAGTGCACAAGACTTGGATGAAGCCAGATCGTGCAGGAATCAAGACTATAAGGTTAATATTTCCCAACCTCCTTCAAGCCAGTCTGCATTCAGTTCTTTGAAGGTTCACCTAGAGGGGGGGGGTGAATAGGTGATGGCTAATCTAATGGTCACTTAATGTCAAATAATGCAAATAATGCGGAAGCAAAAAACAATTATGACCAAATAAAAACTTTTACACTAAACACCACGTATAACACAAGAGTTGCCGAATTCCCCGTGAAGGGCTCTGGACAAACTCCTCTAGATTCCCCTTGAATGGGTTGAGGTGCCGCGTTGGCTCTCTTGGTTAAATACAAGTGTTAGCAAACAACCCAAGCAAGTATATATCAATTATGCACACAAGATATATCAAGCATGTAAATGTAAAGACAATATAAGCTATGCAAGATATAAGTAAGGGAGAGAGAGAGAGAAAAGGCAATCGCAAACACAAAGGGTTTATTTCGAGGTTCGAGCACACTTGCTCTACATCCCCGCCTTCGACACACGAAGGATTTCCACTATGCAAGATCCCAATGGATCTCTCCTCGGTGCCGCAACACCTACAAGCCCTCGGACTCCCTAGTCCCGTACACACGCAAGCTCACTAGCTCGCCGAGGCCGCACCTCGAAACAACCGAGTCCGCACCCGAACTCAAAACAACACGGACACACACGTCCGCCTCCTCAAAGAACAAAGAAAAGATCTTGGTGATCTAAACACTTTGATCACCATAAAAACTCTCACTACAACACTCCTATAAGATGAATAGCTCAATGGATGCTCAAGTGTTGGTGTGAGAAAACAAGGAAAGAATCTTTGGTGAAAAACTCAAGAAAATCTCTTTTACACTCTTGATAAACTCTCCTTTTAATTGGAAGTATTGGCTCTAATTTTGTGGAGAAAAACCTTTGGAATGAATGGGAAAAACTGGCTCTAAGAGTCTCTAAAATCTTGGCTCAAAACAATGACCAAACCCCCAATTTATAGGCCAGAAAAATATAGCCGTTGGGGTCTGTCAGAGCTGCCGGTCGACCCTTGCGGTCGACCGTCAAAGGTCAGAAATCCGACCGTTGGAGCCACGGTCGACCGCCGGTCGACTGACCCACTGGAGCTGAGAGTCGAACTCTCTGTCGGTCGACCCGTACGGTCGGCCGAACTTTCCAGAGAGCTCTGCTCTCTGGAGCGGTCGACCCGTACGGTCGGCCGTCCTCCAGTGCACAAAGGCGTGCACATCTGTGCACGTCGGTCGACCGGTCCGGTCGGCCGACTTCAGTATTAGTCGACTATATAGGGAGCAAGTCGACTTATCTAAAGCCTAAAACAGTTTTCTGGGATTAAAAAGTTAGTCTTTTTGGCTCAAATAAAATCTCATAAAATACTTAAAAATCTACAAAAATAGTTTAACCAATATACTTTGATATACAAACATGCTTGCACAAAATCAAGGCATGTTATAAAAGATTGGACTATTTTTGTAACTTGGAAATATTTGGCTCATGATAAAAACTGTATTTTCCAAAACATGTTTTCTAGACTTTGTTTTTCCAAAACATCTTCAAATACAAAAACAAGATATTATAATTCATTTTAAGGCATAGTGTGTATGGATATGATCCACTACACAATCAAGATGAAATATCTATGTTTTTGACATTAAGCATAAACTTGGTTTTGGTTTAAAGATATGTATATGAGAAATACCAAAAATGAACAAAACACTTGAAATCTTCACTTGAATACATGTTTGGCTTTTGGTTAAAATTCTTTTATGAAAAGACAATTAAATCAAGAGTGTGTATATGCGTTTGAGCAATCCATCAACTACTCTATCCTTTACATTTTATCTAAAACAAACAAAATCTTATACCAAGACACAAGTCTTCATCTTCTTGAAGTCTTCACTTGAAGGCTTCTCATCTTCTTGACTTGGTCCAAGCTTGATCCAAAAGCTCCTTGGATCACACCGTGCTAGCTCCAAATCTTGACATTTTATCTTTTGTTGAGCTATGCACCTACTAAGATCTTGATAATGAATCTGTCACTATTTAAACACAAGATCATTAGTAAACATAACTTCATGAGTTGATTATCATCAAAACTAGGGTGATAGGCCTTTGGGCCAACAATCTCCCCCTTTTTGATGATGACAAAACTCATGAAGATATATATGCATGGATTAAAGTAAAGCTTCAAAGACGCTCCCCCTTAACTCATGCATAACAATAAATAATAAGATATGACAATAAAGCTCTTAAACATGTATGCAAATGAATGACATGTATGCAAATATAACATGTCAAATAATCATAAAACTCATCAAGTTCTTATCTCCATACATTTGCAAAACAAAACACATTTGCAAAACAAAACATATATGCATATAAACATAAATTCTACTAACATGCATATAAAAACTCAAAATCTTTCTCCCCTTTTTGTCAATCATCAACAAAGGGGTCAAAGTAAAATCAAATCAAACAAATTTTTCTCCCCCTTTTTGTCAAAAACAAAAGATCAAGAAGGGGTTAAACAAATCAATCAATAAAGATTTATATGCGATATACATTCATGAAGAGGAAGACGCTAAGTTAGCTTCCCTACACATATACATTACATGAAAGAGGGATGACAAGCCTAATTCACATAACGCATATTATGTAATGCATAAGAGGAGATGTGAAGCTCCCCCTACACACGTATATCATATAAAGAAGAGTTGTCAAGCTCCTCATTTATAATATACTCAACATGAATCTATATATAGAAAGAGATGTTAAGCTCTCCTTGCATATAGGAAATACATATCAAAACATTTTTTTTAATTTTTCTTAAACAAAATTTTTTTAAAGGTATCAGAGCTCTTGTAAAACAATCAAATTTTAAGATACCTAATTGAAAATAATCATTATTATAAACATATTGATACCAATTGAAATTTAACAAATATGAAGTTGAAGCATTTTGATATCAATGGAAAACATAATGATCCAAATTTTTATTTTTCATCATAAACTTTGTGTTTTTTTTTAAAATGTGAACCAATTGTAAGTTAAGCACATGAACCTCATATACCAATTGAAAGTTAAGCACATGAACCTCATATATATGTATGAAAAATTATACCAATTAAATTTGATACATACATATATAAGAAAATAAAATATGAGTATATACAAAAATTATCAATTTAGATACCAATTGAAAGATTCCAATGATACCAATTGACATAACAATAAGATCAAGTGTATATCTCATAACCTACCACCCTTCATATGCACAAGGTAAAAGATTTTCAATGAAGCATACAAGGCATAATCGCCCATCCATCCTCCCATTGACGGTAGGGGTTTTTCAAAAATAAATTTAAAAATAGTATAGCATTGAAAATCACTACTAAATGAAGAATAATTACTAGTTAAAGATAATTTTTGAAAAACTAGTTCAAGATCCTTCAAAATCATCAAATCATATGTTTTTCATAAAACATACTAGATATACAAAAATTTAAGCACTCCTGGTCTATAAGGCTCAAGATGATTTTAACAAAAGTGTGAGTGTTAAACGATCATGTAAATAGCATTTTTATGAAAATAGTCAATGAAGCTCAAAAGATCATAAGTCACATTTTTAACAAAACATGAAAAATTATTAAAACACTAATCTTCATGGTATATGTATGATTAATCCAATCCTAATAATACACATACATATCCCAAAAATAAAAGAGTCTATTAATGATGTTTGCATGAAGGCAAGAGACTCACGGGTATACATGTATATTTATTAGATTTGAATTAAAAATACATATACATGAAGTAAAGTCATAAAATAGGCATAACAAGTATAAATGAAAGAATCATCAAAACTAGACTATGCATATGCAAATAGTGGGTACAAATGAGCATGAAGTTCAATCATATATGAATCAATTGTAATTCACTATTTGTATATGTATACATGCAAGTTTTGATAGAATCTACATTTAAACATGTAAATACCACATGAAGCACACAAAATATGAACATGCTATATGATATATGAAATTAAAAGCATGTGCATAAAAGTAGGAGTTTAGAGAGTGTTACCAACTTCAAAGCTCCAAATATGGTGGTTGTCCCACCAAAGCTCCTTGATAGTGATGCGTCTAAGATGTGCCCATAAAGTCCATTGCATCCACTACCAAGGCACTAATTCTCTCACGTTTTGTGAGAACCCTCACCTACATCAAAAGCAAATGGTGGGGGTTTTGGTACCCATATTTTCTTGGGTCCACGGGGGTTAGTCTTATGTTGAGGAACCCAAAAATTTTTATTCTTAGCAAAATTAAAATGATCTAATCTATCATAACAATATTTTGCTAAATGACCTTTGCGGCCACAATGTGTACATACGTACACCTTAGTATGCTTATGTGTAGGAGTGTGATCATGTTGTGCAACATAAGCAAATGCATGGTTATGATGTGCATGAATGTGTGGAGTTTGTTTCTTTGAAAATATTGACTCTAACCTAGAATGATTAAAAGCACAAGAGTTCAAAGTTGAACTCAAACCATCCATTTTATTTTCAAATCTTTAATCTCATTAGTGGTGGCATGTAAAGCATGATGAGATAAAGAATCATTTTTCTTTTTCTTTTGTGAAACAAAATCTTTTTCTTTTTCACAAATTTTTCTTTTCAAAGATTTATTTTCTTGAAAAACAACTTCTTTTTGTTTTTCCACCAAATCAACTTTCTTTTTCAAAATAGTGTTTCCTTCACATAAATCATTCAATTTTGCAAGCAAGGAAACATTCTCATTTTTCAAATCTTTATTTTCTTTTTCTAAGCATGCCATTTTATTTTTTAATGAATCTTTTTCATTAAGCATGGCATCAAAATTCTTTTTCAAATTTTTGTTATCTTTTTCTAAACATGCAATGTTAGATCTAAATGTATCATGTTTTACATGCATGCAAGCAATGTTCTTTTTCAAATTATTATTCTTCTTTTTAAGCATGTCATATTTTTCAAGCACAAGATGACAAAAGGTAGTAAGCTCATCATATGACATGTCTTCATCATCGGATTCGGAGTTTACCTCAAGGGGGTTATCCCCTTGGACCATGTAGCACACGTTGGAGATGTCGCTTCCAACGTCCGAATCGCTCCCCGTATAGTATTGATCTTTTTCACCGAGGAGATGAGGGTATTCCAACTACAAAAGCCAAATCAAAGTTAGAAACCCTAGATAAATATTCATCATTTAGGGTTGACTTTAAAGCATGAATGGCTTTTGAGTTAGCCTCAATATACTTGCTATTATTAACATATGAATCATTAATGGTAGCAAGATAAACATGAATGCCTAGGGCCTTGAGGTACAAGGACATCTTAACCTTCCAAATTTGGATGTTAAGAATGTCAAAAGTGGGTGGTGACATGAAGTCCATGGTGTGTGTACAAAATATTGTGATTAGCCTAAAAATGAGGATCTTTAACTCTAGGTTGTTAGACCAAATCAGAGTACCTAGCTCTGATACCAATTGAAGGTTCACCTAGAGGGGGTGAATAGGTGATGGCTAATCTAATGGTCACTTAATGCCAAATAATGCAAATAATGCGGAAGCAAAAAACAATTATGACCAAATAAAAACTTTTACACTAAATACCACGTATAACACAAGAGTGTTGCCGAATTCCCCGTGAAGAGCTCTGGACAAACTCCTCTAGATTCCCCTTGAATGGGTTGAGGTGCCGCGTTGGCTCTCTTGGTTAAATACAAGTGTTAGCAAACAACCCAAGCAAGTATATATCAATTATGCACACAAGATATATCAAGCATGTAAATGTAAAGACAATATAAGCTATGCAAGATATAAGTAAGGGAGAGAGAGAGAAAAGGCAATCGCAAACACAAAGGGTTTGTTTCGAGGTTCGAGCACACTTGCTCTACATCCCCGCCTTCGACACACGAAGGATTTCCACTATGCAAGATCCCAATGGATCTCTCGGTGCCGCAACACCTACAAGCCCTCGGACTCCCTAGTCCCGTACACACGCAAGCTCACTAGCTCGCCGAGGCCGCACCTCGAAACAACCGAGTCCGCACCCGAACTCAAAACAACACGGACACACACGTCCGCCTCCTCAAAGAACAAAGAAAAGATCTTTGGTGATCTAAATACTTTGATCACCAATAAAAACTCTCACTACAACACTCCTATAAGATGAATAGCTCAATGGATGCTCAAGTATTGGTGTGAGAAAACAAGGAAAGAATTTTTGATGAAAAACTCAAGAAAATCTCTTTTACACTCTTGATAAACTCTCCTTTTAATTGGAAGTATTGGCTCTAATTTTGTGGAGAAAAACCTCTGGAATGAATGGGGAAAACTGGCTCTAAGAGTCTCTAAAATCTTTGCTCAAAAAACAATGACCAAACCCCCAAATTTATAGGCCAGAAAAATATAGCCGTTGGGGTCTGTCAGAGCTGCCGGTCGACCCGTGCGGTCGACCACCAACGGTCAGAAATCTGACCGTTGGAGCCACGGTCGACCGCCGGGTCGACCGACCCACTGGAGCTGAGAGTCGAACTCTCTGTCGGTCGACCCGTACGGTCGGCCGAACTTTTCAGAGAGCTCTGCTCTCTGGAGCGGTCGACCCGTACGGTCGGCCGTCCTCCAGTGCACAAAGGCGTGCACATCTGTGCACGTCGGTCGACCGGTCTGGTCGGCCGACTTCAATATTAGTCGACTATATAGGGAGCAAGTCGACTTATTAGAAGCCTGAAACAGTTTTCTGGGATTAAAAAGTTAGTCTTTTTGGCTCAAATAAAATCCCATAAAATACTTAAAAATCTACAAAAATAGTTTAACCAATATACTTTGATATACAAACATGCTTGCACAAAATCAAGGCATGTTATAAAAGATTGGACTATTTTTGTAACTTGAAAATATTTGGCTCATGATAAAAACTGTATTTTCCAAAATATTTTTTCTAGACTTTGTTTTTCCAAAACATCTTCAAATACAAAAACAAGATATTATAATTCATTTTAAGGCATAGTGTGTATGGATATGATCCACTACACAATCAAGATGAAATATCTAAGCATAAACTTAGTTTTGGTTTAAAGATATGTATATGAGAAATACCAAAAATGAACAAACACTTGAAATCTTCACTTGAATACATGTTTGGTTTTTGGTTAAAATTCTTTTATGAAAGACAACTAAATCAAGAGTGTGTGTGTATATGTGTTTGAGCAATCCACCAACTACTCTATCCTTTACATTTATCTAAAACAAAAACAAAATCTTATACCTAGACACAAGTCTTCATCTTCTTGAAGTCTTCACTTGAAGGCTTCTCATCTTCTTGACTTGGTCCAAGCTTGATCCAAAAGCTCCTTGGATCACACCGTGCTAGCTCCAAATCAAACATTTTATCCTTTGTTGAGCTATGCACCTACTAAGATCTTGATAATGAATCTGTCACTATTTAAACACAAGATCATTAGTAAACATAACTTCATGAGTTGATCATCATCAAAACGAGGGTGATAGGCCTTTGGGCCAACATTCTTCCCAACCCCAAACTGATATCGAGGGTAAGGGTGTTGAAAGAAATGTCCCCAAACCCAACTCTCAAATCGAATATTATAGATGCCAGAGTTATGGACATATAGCAGCCAAATGTCCTAGTCTATATAAGATCATTCTCATTGATTGAGAAGGTTATCATTGTGATTCTGAGCCTAAAAGTGATGAGTACGTTCACCATATGGATGGAGATGACGAAGATTTTGATGAGGATACAAAGAATGCGATGCTAAATTGCCTTCAATGTCAAGAATCCACCATATTATTCGTAGTTAGATGTACCTTAACATAACCGAAGGTCAGTCATGACTGGGCGCAACACCATTTTTTACACATTAACCAAGATTGGAGAGCAAAATTATAAGGTAATAGTGGACAGTGAAAGTTTAATCATTGATGTCTCCTCATCAATTATAAACAAGGTTGGTCGGAATGTTGTACCCCATCCTTATCCTTATAAGGTGTCTTGGATCAATAAGACTGCACTAAACGATATGCAGTCCCTATAGAGTTGATTATTTATAAGAACAAAATATGGTGCGATGTTGTAACCATGAACGTAATCCAGTTTATCCTTGAAAGACCTTGGATATTTAACAATGATGTCCATATTTATGGCCATTCAAACATGTGTATGTTTGAGTATGAGTACAAGAAACTCAAGTTGCTTCCCTCGCAATCAAATAAAAATGTTGCTGAGAAGAAATTTGTTGCAGCTAAGCAAGCAAACATCATTTGATCAGTGCAAAGGAAACTGATCGTGAAATAACAAAAGGGAACCCATTATCCTTCTTACTGCTCGAGAAGTCCCTAAAGAATCAGTCACCTCAATTCCTTTTGAGATCACCCCCGTGATTGATGAATTCGCTGATGTCTTCTCTGAAGATCTTTCGAACCAATCACCAATGCGTGATATCCAACACGCTATTGATTTAGTCTCGGGATCAAGTTTTCCCAACTTGCTGCGTTATAGGATGAAACTTACCGAGCATGCAGTTGATGAATTGCTAAAAAAGGGCTTTATAAAGGAAAGAATGGGCCCTTGTGTGGTACTCCCTCTACTGATGCCAAAGAAAGATGAAATATGGCATATGTGTATAAATAGTTATGTGATCAACAAGATAATAGTAAAGTATTATTTTCTCATTTCTCGTTGGATGATATGTTAGATATGATACAGGATCCAAAATATTCTCCAAGATTGATCTTTTAATGGTTACCACCAAATTCGTATCTGCCCTGGTGATGAATGAATGTTCGCCTTCAAAACTTACTCTTTTTATAGTAAAATTTCGAGCAACACTTGTACCATTTACGTCAAATATGTGGTGTTGAGATAGGAGCATCTGTATGCAAACCCAAAGAAGTGCACCTTTCCGACCAACAAAGTTGCCTTCTTGGGATTTGTAATTTCTTCGGAAGGAGTGTCTGCTGATCTCAAGAAAATCAGAACCATTAAGAAATGGCCAGAACCTCAAAATATAAGGAATGTTATGAGCTTTCATGGAGTAGCCACATTTATTGATGGTTTATTAAGGGATTTAACACGATCATAGCTACGATAACTGATTATTTGAAGAGTGGTTTGTTCAGATGGTCAAAGAACGCCATTAAAGCATTCCAAGAGATTAAATAAAAGATGGTGGAAGCACCTGTCTTGTGTCTACTGGATTTTTCAAAACCCTTTGAAGTGACGTACGAAACATCGAAAGTCAGCATAGGTAGAGTTTGAAGTCAGAGAGTCACCCAATAGCTTACTTTAGTAAGAAACTAAATGGCGCCAAACTGCAATATTGTATCTATAACCAGGAATTCTGTGCGGCGATTCAAGCCCTGTGCCACTGGCACCATTGTCTTCTCCCAAAAGAATTTTCTCTTCTCGAATCACGAATCTCTTCTATACATCATTCCAGAAGAAGTTAACGAAAACATGGTCGCTGGGTAGAATTTCTCCAAGACTATACTTATACTCTTCGTTACAAAGTCAAAGTTGAAAATAAGGCTGCTGATGTGCTCAGTCATCGCTTGTCACTTTTAACAGTATTAAGCGATCAGGTGGCAGGATTTGAGAAATTGAAAGTTAAGTACGAATCATGTCCGGACTTCCAAGAAATTTTCACTTTGTTGAATAGCGAGCGACACGCAAAATAGATAGCTTTCTTTTGCAAAATAGTTACCTATTTTTATTTTGTAAGTTGTGCATCTCTTGTACATTTGTGAGAGAATATATGGTCTGGGAATTGCATGCGGGTGGTCTTGTCGATCATTTTAAAAATCGCAAAACTATGAGGCTATGGAATATTGTTTTTATTAGCCAAGTCTTAAAAGAGATGTTGTTAAGCTTGTAGGTAGGTATCATACATGCTAGTTAGCTAAGCAACGAAAACAGAACATTGGATTGTATACGCCTTTACCTGTTCCAAATCATCCTTGAAAGGACATTTGCATGGATTTTGTGCTTGGTCTACAGAAAATTCTTAGAAAGCATGATTTAATACTTATAGTTATTGATCGCTTCTCTAAGATAGCTCATTTCATACCTTATTCAAAAGCTTTTGATGCTTTCTGTGTGGCCAAACTTGTTTTTAACAAAATTGTGAGATTCCATGGACTCCCAAAAAACCATCGTGTCTAATTGCGATGTCAAATTCACTAGCTATTTTGGAATCCACCCCCAAACTGACAGTTAAACCGAGGTGGTGAACTGAAGTCTTGGTAATCTACTGCAAATGTTAGTTGGTGAACATCTTAGAGATTAGGATTTGAAATCGTCTACTACTGAATTTCCATATAGCAATTCCATCAATAGGATAAAAGGCATGAGTCCAGCAGAAGTCATGTATGGGTTTAAAGCGTAGACAACTGATAGATCTCATTCTTATGATCAATATACTAGGACATCTGAGTTTGCGTCTACATTTACATCACATATTCACGAATTACATAAGAAAATCAACAATAAAATAAATCAAAGCAATGCAACCTACAAGGCTCGAGCCGATCTTCATCAGAAAGTTAAAAGGTTTGAAATTGGAGATTATATATAATAGTTCAAATTCATCTGAAGCATTTTCCTCTGGGAACTATAAAAAGTTACATGTATGTGGGGGCAGGACCTTTCGAAGTGATGAAAAGAATGAATGATAATGCATATATGCTGAACCTTTCTGAATATTTTGCATTAGTCCCATTTTTAATATTGAAGCTCTGGTAGCATACAAAGGTTCAAATTGTGGGGTGTCTAAGTCTGAACTTGAATCTGCAGTTGTAGACCCTCGTGGTGGGCTTTACCAAATATTATTGGTAACTGACCTTCTTTGGATGAAGGATCACTAAAACGGCCCCTTCTATAGATTCCATGAGTGTACCGGATGCACTTGATTATGTAAAGGCATGTGTAGAGAGCTATCCGTAACGGATTCAAACAATCAAACACTCACAGGATAATCAAAGAAAATATTATCATTAATTACCCATTCGCTCTCATCTTCAGAAGGAGTGTTATATTCTCTGTTCTAAAAATCGGATTAATCGGCCGATTAATCGGCCGATTAATCCTATTCGGTGACAACCCGCTTAATATTATATTAATCGCTCTGTATGCGCTCGGGCGTTAATCGGGTCCAAAACGATTAATGCCCGATTAATCCCCGATTGATGCCCGATTAATCCGATTAATCCCCGATTAATCTCCGATTAATTATTTAGGTATTTCATATATTTTTTATTTGAAAAACTTCACTTTGTGTGTGTTGAATCGCTAAGTAGTTTATGTTGTAATGTTAATGATTTGATAATGATCTTTTTTAAATAGTAGATGAATTGTTATTTATTAAATAGTAGATGAATTATGATATTTTATTATTGTATATTTTGCATAAAGTGATACTTATGTTTTATTATTTTTTATTATTTTTCAAATTAACTTATTTAGCAATCTTTCTCCAACATTCTTTAAAGTCATTATTTTGATTGATAAATTGACTAATTTTTTATTTATCTTATTTTGCAAGCAAGTTCTTTGATTTATATATGTTACAAAATTTGAAATCTTGGCTTACTAATGTGAAGAGATAAGTTCGTTTACTTCTTCTTTTTACTATTTATTCATATTGTCTTATTCATCATATCATGGTTTATAACTTCACATCTAGATATTGTCTTGTATAATATTTAGGTATTATCAACAATTAACTGTATATATTCATATGTAGTGTGTATAATATAATAATATATTAAAATTTTCAAAAAAGATTAATCCCCGATTAACTCCGATTAATTCGATTAATCATTATTCAGTGTTGGACCGCACGAATAATGAAACCGGTTTTTAGAACACTGGTTATATTGAGGATTATCAAGACATGTTATAATTGGTTCACCAATCAAAAAAGCTGGCATGTCTGCTTCAGATTTTGAATCCACCTCATTGCCACTATCACCATTGTCAGGTAATGATTCTTTTGATGTTTCACCGGTCTCTTGATACAGGAGAGCGTCAGTAAAGTGATTTTTCACCCCTTTGAATGGTTGCTTCTAAGCGAAGATAGTTCGTACTGTTGCGTCATCTTCAACATATTTAAAGCACTGGTGCAGAGTGGAGGGAACGATCTAGTTGGCGTGGATCCACGGTCGTCCTAGTAACAAGTTGTACGACGTGTCGCTTCAATGACATAGCACGTCACTTCTGACTTCAAGCTCCCGATTCGGTAACGGAATCGAATTTTCTCAAGTGGATGACTACTCCCGGCATTAAAACCGTATATTGTTCTAGTGGTTGCGGACAACCTATATAATGGTATACCAAGGAAGTAGAGGAGCCTTTTGGGATGATGCTGAGTGTAGATCCCGGATCAACCTCTACCCTTTCAATACATGTCGAACCGATGTATCCAGTGTAGTACAAAGGTCGATCGTGCTTGTTATCCTTGAGAAGCATATCTTCCACTGTGAAGGTAATAGCAGGTACCTTGATTGTATATGATGGCATTCAGGGCAAGAAGACTGAGCGTCATTTTTAGGGATTTCTGGCATATATGTCAGGAATGATTCTGAATTAGCCAGTGCATCTTTGAGTGCTTCTCGTCTCTTTTGAGAGACGAAGGAGCTCGTGTATATCAAAACGAAAGGGCGTGTGAAGCCCTGGGCCTGAAGGCTTCCTTCATGACATGGTCGAATCGGACTTCCTTGGCTTCTCCTTTCCCTTGGTTGGAACTGAAGCAGATGCTGGTATTTGTACTGACATCGTCTGCTGTTGTGTCTCATCAGTAGCTTTCTCATACTGTTTTAAGTATGATTTTCTGGATCGAGTACCTGTGGCTGAGGTACATCAGCCTGCGTCGTGCAAGCGTATTTTCCCCTTCGGAATCGCTGAGAGAAGCTGATGTGAGGTTGCCGTCATCCGGCAGGATGGAGACGACATTGCAAGATTTGCCCTTCGACTGGACTTCTTTGAATCCCATTGTTTGTCTTGGACAAGGTCGGGTGTATCCACATGATTTCCCCTGTCTCTAGTGTCAAGGAACAAGACCTTTATTCTCTTGAGTTCCAGCTGCAGGATGCTTCACTTCCAGTCGTGGTGCAGGAATCGGAAAGGTCGTCAGGAACTGTGACCTTGGGGTTTTGTCGAACTCGAGGGTCACCATATTTGCAGTGACTTTTTTTGCTCTGACTTCAGTGTCAGGACTCGGGCGTCGACTAAAGCTTGAATTTTGTCCTTGAGGACAAAGCACTTGTCGGTATAGGATGATGAATCATCTTGTGAAAGAGACAATTTTGGGATCGTTCGTGCGTCCTATTTCATTAGGACGCCGAGCATCCGACAGCTTCAATTTATTCCCTTTGTGGAGTAAATGGAATATTGTGACCACCTGATCGTCTTTGAAGGAGTACTATTTCGGAGGAAACTTAGATTCTGACTATTGAAGCTGCTCTTCTTAGCCTTCGTCTAAACATCCCCTGATAATTCGACGGACATAGTCTCTTTCCCTTTGGCTTGAGAAGACTATGCCATGTCGCCACGTCCTTTA
The DNA here is from genome assembly GCA_038442645.1 of Agave tequilana. NCBI lineage: Eukaryota > Viridiplantae > Streptophyta > Magnoliopsida > Asparagales > Asparagaceae > Agave > Agave tequilana. The sequence goes on from JAVJIF010010776.1 coordinate 71,130, forward strand.
TTATTCATAGCCCATTTGCCTTTAGGGGTGGATGGTTCGAACTTTTTAGCCCGACTTTTCGCTATCTTAGCTTGCTCGACCAGTTCTTTCTAGGTATGAGCTTTGACAGCCCCTATGCGAATTTCTACTTGGTCTAAGAAGTTGTGCCTGCACGTCTGTAAGAGCATGGGTAATGACATCCCTGCTGGGCACATCAAAGACAAGTTTCTGAACCGCTCAATGTAGTCACGGACAGATTCGTCCTTCTTCTGTACGGTAGAGAGGAGTTTGTCCATGGTTACCTCGGTATCGTCCTCATAGAAATGAGAAAGAAATCAGGTTTTCAGGTCGATCCAGGAATTGACAGAGCCCAGAGGGAGACTTCAGAACCAGTCAAATGCTACCCCCTTTAAATTGCCAATGAACAATCTGGCCATGATAGCATCATTGTCTATAAACATTACCGGTCTGAGACCAGAAATAGTAGATGTGCTGGTTTGGCGAGCTCTTACCGTCGTACGTATGTAACGTTGGTGGTTTGAACTTTGGTAGGTATGGTACTGAATCCTATTCCAGCGGGTAAGGACAGACTGCCCCTACTTTCTTTAGTTCATCCCTCTGAGCTAGGGATACAATTTAAGCTTAGATGCCTTCAAGAACTTCAGCGTCTAAAGAAGAACCCTCCTTTGACTTCTCCGTCTTTGGCTGTTCATTGCTAAGATGTTCTTTCTCATCATGGTTACTCCTGGTATCATTGTTATTCCGGTTATTGAGGAGTGAGCGAGCATCTGTTGAATGTTATCCAAAGCTTCTTGTTAGGTCTTGGAAGTTTGCTCTGAGCTTCCAAACCGTCGACGAAGGTCATCATTACGTTATCAGCCATATTCACTGATACTCTATCCGTTCGTACCGAGCTGACTGTTACCGAAAAGGCATACCTACTGTCTTCGTCCTCTTCATCAGACCAATGGACTAATCCTTTCATTAGTTCTGGTGAGGTTATTGCAGTTGAAGAAGATGGCTGTTCATAACTGTAGGGTATTGCAACCTTAGATCTGGTGTTCCGAAAGACGCCTTCTTCATGTACCAAGACTTCGCCAAGGCCCGGGCTATAATCCGGATCTGGGGAACTATAGGGAGTGTCATGCGACGCTAGTCTACTCCTACGCAGCTCTCGTCCCCTTCTGATCATGTTAACGGATGCAGAGGGCAGATCTTGCGATACGCTCCTTTTGCGATGTTTTACCAGAGCTTGTACCGACAGTCGATCGAAAACTGATCGTCGGCCTGAAGGAGTGGCGGGGATTGGTCCTAGACGGCAATGGACTGAGTGGACTGTCACCAACTGACATCCCACTTGTTGACAACAGGAAGGAGAAGTTTGGAAAGAATCCGACTTCCGTTTGCTTGTCAAGAATTCCCACAAGTCAGACCCAGTTGGGCCTAAACGATCTAGCGCAGAGGCTCTATTGGATTGCGCATAGAATGACGTCCTGTTCTTTTCTTCACCGCGGAGGTAATTAGCACTAAATAGTGCTTTTAGCCCTAACTTCGCGGCTAAGAACCTTGGGAATGTCCTTGGGTACTGAAGCTACATAAGTACCGCTATCAACACTTAGGAACGATCCTTAGCTCTACTGCGAAGGGCGAGCTTAGTGCTTGATGAACGGGGGAACGAAGCACGCTGTGGCGCTTTATTCACTATGTTACTGCGAAGGTGATTAGCCCTAGATAGTGCTTTGGCTCTAAATTTGCGGCTAAAAGCTTTGGAAATACCCTTGGGCGCTGAATCTGCATAAGCACCGCTATCAGCACTTAAGGGCAATCCCTTAGCTTCGCTGCGAATAGCGAGTTTAGCACACTGTGGTGCTTTGGTTCCAACTTCATGGCTGCGAACTCCATGCGTACACTGAGGTACTGTATCATTAGCTTCGCTCATAAGAACGAGGCTGGAGCGAGGAGTTATTGCTCCTGAATTAGGCGTAGGCATGATCGTCGTCGTAACTTAGCGGCTGACAGTCTCGACGAAGCAGGCAAGCATCTTGCCTTTTTCTTTACGAGAGAGACGAACTTGTGGCGTAGCTACGCCTGAAGCTTCATACAGAGTCTGCTGCTTTGGCCTCCACATCTACTTTGAAAAAGGAGACTTAGGTTCGCAGGGAACCTGACTAGCCACACGCGAGGCTGGAGGTGTTGGAAGGATTCTGCTTCCGGTTTCTGCTCTGAAACCTTGGTCATGAGACCTTTCTATACTTTCATGCATGGAGCATTAGACCACCCCCAGAGATGAGTTCTCGAATTTTCCTTGGTCGAAGTAAACGACTAGGTTTTCGAAGGTGACAGGCTAAAAATTCTGACCCTTGCATTGCGGGCCTGCTTCCTTGTTGCGCCAGAGGACCGTGGCAGGCTCGCAGAGAGCCTCATCTGTCTTCACAGAGACTTACTTTGAAGATTTAGCTAGAGGGGCTCTGGCCACACCAGCTTTCTTGAATTCAAAAGTAGACCCGAAGGTCTGTTCGCCGCATTGCGACACTTGATTCTCAACAGTGGAGAATTTTATCCCCAGCGGAGTCGCCATCCTGTTTTTCATTGATTTTACAAAAGGGAAAACTTACAAAAAAAAGGGTCGAGGAGCTAAATTACAAGTATTTCTTTGCAATAAAAAGATTACAAGTAGATCTCCTCTGAGATTCTAGAGAAGTATGCCAATAGGAGTCTGGTCAGCGCGCGACTACTTTGTCCCTTTGACGATGCGATCGATAGGATTCCCTTCTCGCCTTGTTCGGGGAATTGGAGAACTGAAGGTTGATAGAACCCTCTTGTTACTTCTCAAACTGCCTCCACTTGGGAATTCCTTCTCACCTGGAATTTCCTTGAGAGGGAGGAAGATATTAGGGTATTAGCACTCTGATTAGAGAAGTAGTTCTCTGAATTCTTAAAAGCAAGAGAATAGATCTCTGTTTAGCCGTCTTTCTCTAATTTTCAACCTCTCTCCCTCTGTGCACGTGTGTTGGGCTATTTATAGGGAGAGCAGGGGTATAATTATCCCTTGAAAATCTGAAAACAGATTGAGTCAATCTATTTAAATCTAGAAGTAGCCTTGCCGTGAGGCTAGAATCAGCTTCTGCGAAGCTAGGAATAGCAGGTAGCCTCAATCTCCTGATCTATTTTGATTCTTTCCAAATAACTGAAAGATCTCCCTGATCCTCTTACTTGTTTTAGGAGTGTCAAGAGATTATGGTAAACAACTGCCAAATTGATCTCAGATTTGATCTCGATTAGATTTAATCTTGAATAGATTTGATCTCATCTGGAGATTTAATTGGTCAAAGGTGACCATGAAAGACCCACAGCGGAGCTGCCGTGTCGAGTTCACAGCGGACCTGGAAGGAGCATCTGGCAAAGTCAGAAGAAAGCTCTTCAGCGGAGCTGGAAAACATCTGTGGTGAAGCTACCGACATCCTTCTGCGCATGTGGCTTCGAGCGAAGCTAACTCTCCGCGGAGTTAACTGAGCACTTCAGGCGAACCTGTAAGTTAGCTCCTTGATAAAGCTTTGAACGGCTTCAAGGCGAAGTTGAACAAACTTAGCCTCTCAGGTGAGGCTATCCCCTCGGGCTCATGTGATGCTAAGTGTTGAGCTAGCCTAGCATTTTAGACCTTCTTAGGTCTCTTCAAAGATAATCTGGGCTCACTGTCTGCTTAACTGGATCAGTAGAGTCCAAGTCGCTAATTTGTCCCTCAGAGATGGGTAAAAACTGGTCGTCAGCTTGTCTACCACTTGTCTTTTGTAAATAACAATATCAACAAGTCTAGACATTGTTCTGGCCAGTCAGGAATCTTGTCTTTTTTAGAGTGTCAACAATAGATTTTAATGTGAAGACCCTCACACATTCGTGTATATGAGATCTAGCAAGTCTTTTGTCTTGTGTTATATGTAGAGAAAGCTACTCTACGTTACCTACCCATAATGCAAATTTACAATGATCAAGTTTGCAATATTGATACCTTGTAGAGCACTCCATTTATATAGTGCTTGAAGACCTCGCTCGCTCGTGTGTCCAAAACTCATGTGCTAAAGTCTTATAGTATTCTCCTTCTCTGTTGCTGCTGAAGCATCACTAACAATAATGCTTCCTGTCATCTTGTACAAATTTATTGTCCCGTTCTCCTTGAGAATCATCATAGAGCCTTTAATAACTTTGATTTCTCCATCTGCACCACAATTTACTACCGACCCTCGAGCTTCCAAAGCTCCCAATGAATGAAGATTCTTCTTTAAATCTGGAACGTGTCGAACATTCGTGAAGTTCGAACCTGTCCATAAAACATCCTCATACGGATATTGCCGATGCAATAGTCTTACACACGATATTGTTTTCCATTAGGATAGAGCCTCCATCGTAAGACTTGTAGCACTAAACTACTTTCTTTTTGGGGACATGTGATATGTGCACCCCAAGTCAAGTAACTAAGCATCAGAGTATTTACCTTTTTCTGACTCAGCCGTCAAGACATTACATGAATCCTCTATAAGTACACCTAGAGGGAGGGTGAATAGGTGTACGACTAATCTAATGCAGAAATTAAAACTTAATTGCAACACACTTAATGTAACCAATGAGTGTAGCCGAATTCCCGGTGAAGGGCTCTGGACTAACTCCTCTTGATTCCTCTAAATAAGAGTTCAGGTGCTATATGAAGCTCTTATGGTTAGACACAAGTGAGGCACACACAAACAACACAAGCATTTATATGATATGACAATATGAATCAATGCACTAAGTAAGAGAGAGAATTAGAGAAAGTGGATCAAACACAAACATCAAGATATATTTTGAGGTTCGAGCACACAGCTCTACTCCCTGCCTTCACACAGAAGGATTTCCACTAACTTGTCCACACAGAACTTCCAACGCAGGGAAACCTCCAATGAGGATTTGGGGCAATTACAATTAACATGGAGTACACAACTCCTCTCTCAACCAAATACAACTTCTCACAGAGGCAAGGCATAATCCACAACAAACACCTTTACACTTAGAGGTTAGGCACAAAGCCGCTCAAACACAATCACCTCACACTTAAGGGATGGGCACAAAACCAAACAACCAATCAACCTCTCACTAGAGGGATAGGGCACAAAGCCACCACTCCAATAATCAACCTCTATACAAGAGGAATATCACAAGTTAGGAGGGTTTACAACTTAGTGATCAAAAGACCACAAGCCAATTCTTTCCCGCAAAACAAAGATCCTAATAGATAGGATAGCAAGATAAGCTCAAGTGTGGAAAATAAAAAGTTTGGAAACAAAAACACAAAGAAAAATACTTGAGAAAACAATTAGAATAAGATTGAAATGAAGATCAAAACTAATATCCCAAATATCCAATTTTTCTTTAATTTTTCCAACCTTTAAAATAAATAAAGATTGATCTTTTGGCAATAAAAACTCTTTTGAAAACTTGTATTAAAACACTAGAGAAGATCAGAATTTTGGCTCTTAAAAACTTGTTTAGAAATAACTGAAATGTGGGATATTTATAACCCCCATAAAATTCTGCCCGTTGGCAGGCAGAAAGGTCAAAAATGACCTTCCGGTCGACCGGGCGGTCGACCGGCCAACGGTTAAAAAATCGACCGTTGAGCCTACGGTCGATCGCGTGGTCGACCGCATTCAGAACCAGAGAGCAACGGCTCTCTGTCTGATCGATCGCCCGGTCGACCGGGCCAACCCGAGAGTGAGTTGACTTCAGTCGGTCGATCGCTCGGTCGACGGCCAAGCAAGCTGGCCTGCGTGCACGTCATTGTGCACATCAGTCGACCGACCACTGGTCCGGTTGACCGCAGGGCCTGGCAGATCTGGTTATAGGATTTAAAACTTGAGTCTTTAATTGTCAAATAAATCTCATAAAATCTCTAAAAATCCACAAAAATAGTTTCAGTATAATACTTTGATATACAAACATGTTTAAGTAAAATCAAATCATGTTACAAACATTTTGAACTATTTTTGTAACTTAAAAATTTTGCCGAAAATCAAAATTCGTATTTTTCAAAACTTGAATTTTTGAAATGAAAAATCGTTTTGTCCAAAACACTTACAAATACAAAAACATGATATTGAAACACTTCAAGGCATATAGTATATGGATATAATCCAATATACATATAAAGATATATATCAATGTTTTTGACATTAAACCCGAAAATAAGTTTTGTTTAAATACAAAACCCAAATACATAAATAGGTTATCAAAATAAGCTTTTCTAAGAATATGAAGCATACATGTATATAGATCAAATCTAATATACATTAAACCATATAAACTTGTTTTGATTCTATCTATTCATGAAAATCAAGATCGGTTAAACTGAAAACCGAAAACCAATAAACATAAAACGTGTGTGTTGTGAACTTGAGCATATCACACTATCTAATCTTTAACAATGGATCTAAACTAACTATTTAAAATAAACTGAGATCTTGTAGAGTGCCGTCTCCAAGTCCACTCGATCCAAACGCGATCCCACTGAGCTTGACTCTAACTAGTGCTAGATATGAACTTTGACGCTCGGACTCTTGAATCACCATGTGAAAACTCCAAAACACCTTTATTGAAGCTAATCACCTACTAATATTGGTAAAATATCTGAAACTAAACATCACAAGATTATTAGTAAACCATAACTATATGAGTTAATCATCATCAAAACTAGAGTGAAAGGTCTCTGGGCCAACAATCTCCCTCTTTTTGATAATGACAAAACTCATGGAGTTATATATGCATGGCTTAAAGTTAAGCTTTAAGGAAGCTCCCGCTTAACTCATACATAGCAATAAACAATAAGATATGCAATGAATATTAAACATGAAAATGCATAAACATGCATAATGAAATAAACATGCTCTTGATATCAATATCAATAAAACATCAAA